>JAQGCB010001592.1:0-13932 GCA_034698835.1 Protaphorura tricampata
CCAAAATACTTTGTTTTTATATTTTGGAGTGGTTTCCAGAGTGGTTGAAATTATTTAACATCCCCTTAAACTTTGGTGGACTACAGTTGAACTTAATTGATACATATAATCATGTATCCTAATTAAGCCACAATTATGGATAAACTGGTAAAAGGAAAAGACAAACCTGTCAATAATCGGCCGGCATATATCATGGGCAAATTATTGGCACTCGCCATGAGTCCATAACCCAGTGTGAATGGAAAAGCCATGGCAAGCATGAGGATTTTACGTCCAATTCTATTAATAAGAATCCCTGAAATAGGTCCTGACAGTAACGCTCCTAGCTGGAAGCACAAAGAATCATAAAAAATCACGTATTAGACATCCCAAGTTCAAGGTCGATCTGTGAGAACATTTTCTAAGACACACATGATATATGTACAAGTTAAGTTTCATTTCATTGTGTGACCGTGAAGTATTTCACGTCATGTCATGTGTATCCTCGGAAACAAAATTAATCGGTTTTAAGAAGAAAAAACACTTAGGGTTTATGACGGACGATTATAATTTAATACATATGTATATTCGCGTAATAATTCCAAGTAGCCCGAACAATCACAATTACGTGTTCTATTTGTATTTGCAATACGCGTGAATAAAGTCATGTCATAATTATATGGTACTTTAGAGTTTGACATATTTTTTTGTATAAAACAATGAGCACCAGCAAAAAATTGAGTGTGAAAAAAACATTGTAATTTGTTTTTCACAATTTGCATAGCATGTGACGAGAAATAATACTTTGTAGGGAATTGTGATATGGTCAAAATTTTAATTTGTACCATGTACATTGTACATGTGTCTTTACAAGTTCTACAAATTGTGCAAAAACTTCCTTTCAAAAATGCAATTAAATAAACCCCATACTTGAGAAACAAAACAAATGACTCCATGCATGGTCGATGAACATCACATGTGTTTTTTTCTAAATTAAATAGAAACTCACAATTGCCAAAGATGCAACCCATGATGACTCGGCAGAAGTTAAAACCCCTAATTCCTGACTCCTCGTTAAGTCTGGAAGTGCTGGAGACGTCCAGCCAAAAACAGTTCCGAGGCCAAATGATCCGAGGCATGCTTTTTATTTAAAGAAAGACATACAGTAAAATTAATTCTCTAAAAAATGGAAATCATATGATTTCGCCCAAATCTTATTTTAATTTTGTTAAGATGAAACTGAAACTGACTCACCGACAAAAGCTGCCAAAAATTGACGTTTATGGTTTGTGAGTGCGGCAGTGGTGGAAGCGGGGACTCCGTTCACCTTGGAGTCCTCCATGATCACTAACTTAAGACCCGACCCGTGCCGTGCCGTCAATGCAGTTATTTCATCAAACCCGTTTTTTTATTCACCGAATTCGGGTCCGGGGTCTGAATTTGACAAGGAAGGAAACTGTTCGCGCATTCGCACCGTCAAATTCCAGTAGAATAAGAGTGAATGCAAAGCAAACAATTTGGATTTGTGGATTTTGGAACTGGATGTATAAAAATCGAAAATCCTATGGACACGTGCGGCACGTCATACATGTATTTTTAGCACAATACTCCATATAAAATTAATTGGACAATTTGAACTAGCTAGAGTTCTTGAGAACCACATTAACTTTTATGTGGACATTTGGAGCAGATATTACACACAGGGAAAGCTACTTAAATTGGGAAGTACTAAGAATAAAGAAACAATTCTAATTCTAAATAGCAACTGCTAAACCGGTGAAATTTCACTAAATGAGAATATTTGCATTTTTAATCATTCACAATGTAATTGAACATTGAACTAGTATTTACTGTAATTTACTCCCCGAGTACTCTTGAAGTAAGGAGTAGTTGCGACGAGTAATTGCAACATGACCGATATGTTCACGCTATCGCCGCGTGTGTTTTTACATTTGACAATTGAAACGGAGTGTTATCTTTTAATGTAAACATGGAAGGTCAATAACTTTGGATCTGGCAATAATATATAAAAACTGAAATAGAATGTTTTTAGTAAAATGCGCATTTCGGACTTTTATCATACGAACGTGCTTGGATGCGAATGTACGATATTAGACAGAGAAAATTTAAAACCATAGAAGCGAATCAGCCCACCCATATACAAGATACAAATATTGTTGTTTACGTAATTCTACGCATAGTGTCCAATCGAGTAACAATCTCATAAACTTAATGAAGCGGAATGGAATGGCCATTTCAGTTCTGAGAATGTCAAGCATTCGGAATAATTTGTTAAAGCTGAGATTTGAAAAGTCCACGCACTAATCAACTTTCATTATTAGAACAATTAGCAGCAGAAATACTCAATCGACATGTAATTATCGTTTTATCTGTCAGAGGACAGGCAGTCCAACTCCAGGATGACTTCAGCGATGGAAACATTGTAACTCAAGCAGACGCTACACAACCGTATCTGCCAAAGCAATTGAACACTTGTAAAGTATTGTATGAAAGTACATCCATTCATAAATCATAAAATAATGTAAAACAGTGAAGAAATACGTCTTTTGTTTTTATTTAATTCCTGGGGATACTTGCATTTTGATTTTGTACAATAAAACATACAGTATACCCAGAGATGGGTCAATTACATTCAAAATGTAATTAACTACAAATTACCTCAATTATTTTGAAATCAATCAATTACAATTACAATTACATGGACATTTTCTCAAAGTAATTAATTACAATTACAAGTAATTGGGTGTTTCAGCGAAAGTAATTAACTACAATTGTAACTTACAAAGTAATTGTAATTGAATTTTGAATTACATTCTCGATTACATTTTTTTCTTAAATACGGAGGTCAAGTAGAGGTCATCAATGTGACCTCAGGTGAAGACATTTTGAAGGTCACTTTAATGATCCCTGGTTGGCATATTGGTCATCACACAATGCTGAAGCTTGGTAGGTAGACCGGTAGACGCTCCATCACCTCCTCTTTTCAACGATACCGCACTTAACCCCTGTCAAGGACGCCTTATCTTGACCTCGGGGTAACTTTAGTGACCTCCTGAGGTCAAATGGATAATTCAACAGTGTCGCCAACACAAAAGTTGTTGGGGGTCACTTCGGCAATAAAATATCGAAATCTGAGCCGATTTTGTCGAGGGGGTGGCAAGCCCGCTGCCCGTGGAGCGCGGTCTCCATTTTCAGAATGTAATTGCAGTTTTTCAATTACAAATTACAAATTACATGGCCAAAATTTCAAATTACAATTACAAATTACAAATTACATTCTCAGAAATTTCAAATTACAATTACACAGGTTTTTGGATGTAATTAAATACAATTACAAATACGTAATTGTAATTGTAATTTCGTAAGTTATTACAAATTACACATGTAATTGACCCATCTCTGAATGATATATGATATCCCACTTTACTTGAAGGCTATAATTTAACATAATTATTACAAAACGTATTGAAATACTCTCGTGTATTTTTGGTAACTGCTAACACTGTTATTCCTGGATAATTAGGTACTGTTTTGGTGGAATGAATCCGTAAGGTTAATTAAATTGCTTTATGTTGTGAAATCTCAAACAATTTATTGCAAAACCAATGACGAAAAATTGTTTATGCAAACCTTGTTTACAAACCGCTCAATGGAATAAAACTAGATTCCGACAAATCGTTCTGTAGCTGTTGCTCCACCGATAAAAATTAAATTGAGTCGATTTACGAAAGCGCAATCGTTTAAATCTCACGGAAGAAGCTCAACAATCATTCGACGAAAATTTAGGTTTACGAAAACCATGAGCGCCCGCAGAAAACATGGCCGCCGATCAATATCTTTGGGATCCGACAACAATGATAACGAAAATCATCGAACACATAGTTTACGGTCCGTAAATTCATTTTTGATTTTAGAGGGGTTTAATTCTATTCAAGCTTTTTCTTTGACGCACGAGTAGACAAAGTGGGCAGTATCGTTCTTCACTACCGATACATTCAGCAGCAGATGTTCTGGATTTTCAAGCCGAGACTGAGCGGAATTCCGGGAAAAAGTCACAGGTTAAGCGTTTAATTAATATTTCTTGTAGTTCTTTGAACTTTGAGGTTTGAACTGACTCCCTTACTACGATATCTGGCCTAGCGGCTGAGATTATCATACATTATATGCACGCATGTAATAAAGTTCACTCGTAACCCAAGTCAACAATGTTGTTTACTAATTACACACTTTGCGAACAGATACAGAACTCACAGGATCGTCGTCCAAGAACAAACACTTCACCGAGATCGAAAGGGTAAGTGAATACTGAGATACAATATTTGCATTGTGGGCCCATCGGCATTTAAATATTTGTTCGTATGGGTTTCAGAAAAACTCATAGCAAACGAGAAGGACGCCCTCTCCTCAAATCTGTTCGTCCGAAACATAAAGATCAATTTCGGACTGCATATGATCCAGACTTTGAACGCGATAGCCAGTACTTATCCGCATTTGAAGATTTTAGTCCAAGTAGATCTGAACCAAGTCGTGTGTCAACTAGTACAGCTTCTGAGCGTCCACGCAGAACTGTCCGTAAGAAAACTACCGTTTCAAGGAAAAAACAGTCAGCGAAACCTCGTCGCGGGATAACTTATTTGTACACTGAGAAATCGGTGGGTTTATTACATACAAATCGGGTAAAAGAAAATTGAGTCAGAAATGTCTGGAATGCTGATTCATATTTTAATTATATTTCAGAGTAAATCTGCTCACAGCAGTGAACGTCATCGTTCAACGTCCATCGAGGTCAGGGTGGATGGCAAGATTCCACCAGCCGAATCAGTAGCTCCGCCTTGTCTTCATACAGATTGGAACCAGGCTTACGAACCGAAGGGCTGTGAATCAGGGTAATCCTTATTTCTAAGATTGCCGCAAAGTGCGCTGGATATTATAAATATTAACGAGATACCGTCGACTTCCTCAGCAATTTTACATAATTTCCCGAAAGAATTCTGAAATTAACTATTTCCCAATTTTCCTCTCAGACGATCAAGAGGAAGTTCTAAGGAACCAAGTGTTTGCACCTCTCATAAGAGAAACACCACAACATATTGCCCGGAAATTCAACCTGCGTCTAGTGAGAATTCAGTGTTGAACCGTTTGACACGGGGGTACAACGGTGATAAAATCTTAAAAACAGAAGTCACTATCATGGAAAAACATCGACAGCAATACAGTTCTGCCCATCACAAAACGGTTGTAAAAAATATGGATAATTTAAAAAATCCAAGAAATTCCATTTTCAAGGATTTTGATGATGACACGAGTAGTCCTCATCGTCCAGTCGGCTTTCAACATAGAATCTCCAAAGAATTTATTTCGGAAAGATATTCCGAGGAACAAAGCACAAATGGTCCTATCCATCACAACAGAAGTGTAAATACGATTCCAAATAGTAAGTTAGTTTTAGTCCGAATCTTGAGAACAGTTAAAATTGACTAACTAAACGACTTCGAATGCGAAGTTCGACATTATTCTGCACAAAAATACATTGACCAGTCTCTCAATCTCTCTCAATGACGAATCGCAATAAATTAATGAGAATATAGTAAGTTTTACTTCATTAAAGATTACCGACCACCAGAAAGGGTCTTCGAGCCCATGAGTGAAAGAGGTGTTAAGGTTCAACCACCAAAACCTTCCAAATTAGAACGTCTGAGGTCAGCAAGGGCAGCAATGGGATTGTCAAACTCTTACTCGGATGAGGAGAATCATGTATTTCCTTTCAAACAAACCATTAGTGGAAATATAAAAGTCGCACCTGAACAAGTAAGGACAGATATTCACAGGTTGTTCCGGTGCTGGAATTTATGAAATTACTCTTCCGAAATTTTAGATTACTTATGAGAATAAAAAGGTTGCTGTGCTGGTCTCTGACCCCCGGCAAACTCGTGTGAATATTCAGGAAGTGCAAAATGATCATCAGACATCAAACCGGGATGGAATAAATCGACCACCGACGATTCCGTCCCTACCAGATCCAGATTCTGGGAATGAAAGTACTATCCGAGGTAGAAATGATCATTTTCGTAGATCCGACGAGTCCAGTTATCATCACCGAAATCATCGAACTCAAAAAGACGCTCAGGCGCAAGATTCAGATTTTTCTGAAGCCATTTTGAGGGCATCGCTTATTATAAATCCTCGCTCTTCCTCAATTCAAACTCAGACATTGTCGGATTTTGATAGTCGGAATTCCAGCGGCCGACGGTTGTTTAAAATTAGATTTGATTGATAGACAAATCATACTGTACTTGAATTAATTTCAAATATTATTACAGGGAGAAACATGTACGGGAACAAAAATACGCAAACTATGACGATGATTGTGACAGTTCCAAAAAGGATTTCTTTGAAAAAATCCATTACAGAATGAAGCGGGCAATGTAATGCATTGGAATTGAAAATATTGAGACAATCTCTGTGTTGAATTTGAAACTAAACGTTTTGTTTTGCCAACAGAAATCCGGACACTAATATTTTAGTCGGCGGCCAGACATTTCCTTGCCATTTACTAGCTCTGCAAGTCTACTCAAAATTCTTTGACAAGAAGCGGCGTCAACGCGAAAAGATGATGGAGATTGAGATCCCAGAAGTACGCCCTTTGTGTTAATAATTTATTGTTTCAGCCTTGACGATTTCAACTTTTCTTTTCATTGTATGTAGCGGGTAATCACGGCAAAAGAGTTTAGAAACTTGATGGATTGGGTATTGATCGGAGAATCCTTTAAACAACACGTCGTTAGCAAAGAAAATGTCGTTGGCCTTTTTGCTGCTTCTGTTTATTTAGACATGCCAGGTTAATAAAATTTCAAACTAATCATGGATATGAGAATTTAGAGAAAGTATTTCAATTCCTTGGCATTTCTTCATGCACATAGCTCTTCGGGAAGATTGTTTGGAATTTGTACGAGTAAAAGTTCAGGAAGAGGATCCTGCTATACTAAAAATGTATGAAGATGCTGGACTAAAAGATAACAGTCAAGCTTTGATGAGTTTGCTGTCCACAAAATTATCAGCACTATTCCCGAAACTCTACAAATCCAAACAATTCCTTCAAATGGAACCCAAAGAACTAATCACTCTCTTGAATTCGGATACGATCAATATCAAAAGGTTTCTAAAAATGACAATTGAACTACATTCCAGTGTCTTACATTCTAACGTAATATTTATGGTAAAGTGAACTAGATGTTTATGACGCTGCGGCTCGGTGGCTACTTTATGATTGGGATACTAGGCGAAATCATACTGTTGAGGTCATGGGAACTGTGAGATTCGGTTTGCTTTCGCCACTACAATTGACCCAGATTCGACACAGTGCGGAAGCTCGAAATATGCCTGACTACGCAAAAATTTACTCGTTCCAAGAAGTCAAGAAATTTTTAGAAGATGGACTCACGTAACAGTTTAAACTTAGAATCGGTTTGATTTCTAGAAACATAATGATTTTTATTTGGTTCAAATAGATACGCTATTTTCCGAGAGAGTTATAGGGATAAACCTGGGGAATTGAATCGTTGGGTGGAGATTTCAGAAGTCCGGGCACCTAAATTCCGATTCAATATTGATGACGAGCCAGATTTGAATGTAAAATCCATTGTTGTCGTAAATAACCAAATTAGTATGTGCACATGAATTAATTTTATCCTTAACTCAGAGAATTCCTGCTCGTGTGTCTTTCGATCAAGAGAATTTCGTTCCTCCTCCTGATTTGTCGGCGAAACGAAACAGCTGGTCAGACGACGACACTAAAAAAATTAAAAAAGAAACAATCACTTACATTGAGGAGCCAGATAGGTCATCATCCGTCGATGGTTTCGATGTTGGAAATGTCCAAATTGAGGATTACGACTCTGCGACAAGTTTCAGAAGGTTAAAAGGCATTGATCATGGTTAGAAGCTCGACCATTATATCTTTTTAAATCCTGACTTTCTTTATCTAGGGAATCATATTCAAAATCAAGTCGACGTTCCGGGCAAATTGAAAACTTCAAGTTTGAAGTGAGATAAAAATTATAATACTCGACTTTAGGCTAGCTGTTTTGAAAGAAATTTTAGAATCAAATTCGTATTTAGGAGGACAATCAAACTATTCAACCAAGTCGACGAGACATTCGTGTCCGCGCCATAGTTTTAATTCAAGCAAGAGTTCGGGCTTGGCTTGCTAGAAGATGGTACACACGATTGATCTATTCCGTGACTATAATTCAGAGATGGTACAGAGACCGTCGAAGAAGAATGCACATTCGGAATCAATATACTCCTATAAAAGCGTAAGAAATGAATATTAGAGCTTCGGCCCATTTTGCATTGTCGTTCTTGTCTACAACGCAAAATTTCCAATAAACTAAAGTTGCAACTTATCTTCTTCAGTCAGCAAAGCAAGAAACACTTGACGATAAAACAACATTTTTTGGCAAACGCTCAACGTGTCCAAAGATTGACGCTTGATGAATCCGCTGCCTTCATTATCTTTGGGGGTCACGATCCAACCAGGATGATTGGTGAAGACAATTCGGCCAGATTCATTTATCAATTAGACGTGCACCTGAACGTTTGGAATGTTGTGGGTGAGATGCCCGAGCCACGAGTTCATTCAGGCGCTGTCCGAAATAAAGACACGATTATTATATTTGGTAAGTTCGAAAATGTATAGCGTGTTTGGGAGATCAATCAAAAATACACAGAAAAGACATATGAAATGGAAAGTTTTTTGAAATTTTTTAGGAGGGGCAGACCCACGGTACAGGAATTCGACGGACAAATTACTTCCAGTCGGTACAACTTGGGCGCTGAACGTGGAGAGTGGAAAATGGCACGGGTTAGCAAAAATGCAAGTTTCTAGAAGAAACTTTGGTTATGCCGCCATTGGTGGAAAGATCTTTGTCTTTGGAGGAGTTGACGAAGAAGGAATGTAAGAAGTAACAGCGATACAAGTGTTTACTTGTCAAATTGGTTGTAAAATTTTTACTGAATTGCATCTACTTTATTTTACAGTACAGTATCTAGTTGTGAGGTTTACGATCCAGATTATAATGCGTGGATGTTCATTGAACGCATGGACGGACCACGTACTTGTATGGCTGTAGCCAAACACAATGGAAAAATTTGGATCGTGGGAGGAATGGCAAAATATCAATCATTTCCAATTCTCAAGTCTGTCATTACGTATGACATTAAACACAACAGGTCTGCGCAATTTCATTCCCAAGGACACTAATATCCTTATACTCTTAAAACGTATTTATTATACCGTTGGGTAAAAATTTAGCCATGCTATATTTCTAAGATTTTTAATGCATAGTGATAATTTTTTTCTTAAGGTTTTCTCCTGAACCGTCATTGCCTTTCCCGGTGTGTTTCGCATCAATGGCTTCGTACGGACAAAAATTGTTTCTGATTGGTGGAGCAGGAAAAATTAAGGGATCGGGATCTGCACAAAGTCTGTCAAGTATTTTAATTTTTGAGAAGGATCAATGGACGGTATTAACCCATTTAAATAATCCACGGCATGGCCATTGTCAAATCAACATGGGTTAGTAACATCTACGGGAATGCATTGATTCGATATGACGTATGATCTTGCCTGCCTCAAGTTCGAAAAAGTCACTGACCCCAGTTACAGCGTAGCATATATTTCATATGGAATCTGCGTTTAATAAATTAGATCCCATATGTATCGATTTTTAATCAAACGTCTGTTTCGATTTGCTAGGACGATACGTCGCTCTTTTGGGAGGCATTAGCTCATTTAAAATGGAAGCCTTGGACACAGTTGAGACTTTCAACATGGAGAAATATACGGCTCGAGATCGAGTCATGAATATGCCCCAAAAATTGACAGGGGTTTGTGGTGTAATATTGCATTAGGAACAATAACATTAAATAAATAATTTAGTAAATGTCTAATGTAACACACCAAATGCCTTAAAAAGGATATCTGCGTAAAATTGTATTTTGTCATACCGGATAAACAATACAAAGCTTTTATAAAATAATTCTTTTGAAAATATGGATTCATTTTATGGTTAAGTGTGGGTGTCAGTCTTTCTGTATATAATTGGCGCTACCCAAAAATTTAGTTGCAGTGAGTCCTTGACATCCGATCGTATTAACTAGCTTGACTATCGAACGACAGGCAGTTAGCATTTTCCTCTATAATTATTATTTGTCGTGCTTTGTATATTTGAATACCATTTCCTTCCCGTTCTACTTCGTACGTGTAATTATAAACATGACATTTACTCAAAACCCAGTCATTATTTTTACACCGTCTCTACACGAACACTGTAGTATAGTGTATAGTGGTAGTGTATCCTAGAAAACAAAATTTTACACCCACATTATCGATTGCTCCGTCCAAAATGTTTATTCTCCAGCTGCTAGAATTAAATGTCAACCGTTTGTAACACACCATGCATGCAATAATGTAATGAGTTACGAGTTAGATAGCGTCTTTACAATGCTAATGTTGGTTGGCACAATTTAGATTCGCTCTCTCTTGAACTCACAATCATTTGATGATCAAAACTAGTCGACCCGTATACACAGGGTGAAGCATAACTTTTTATATTTTGGCGATCACGATAATATGTTGAGTTAAATTTCCAGATGACCCGGAGAGGTCAAAAAATTTAGAGAGAAAGTTTTGTAAAGCAACCATCATACTCCTTCCGAATGATCTGAATTCACGCACGACAAATACAGTTATGAACCACCCTGTACATTAAAAGCATATGCTGAGAGTTATTGCAATACAGTTATAATGTTGACGTTGAGTAGAATATTACAGTAAGCGTTGGTAATGCGGGGCGCTGGGCTTGGCGTACAGTGACACATGCGCTCAACCTCACCGCTTGTCAGTTTCTTACTTTCCCATTTTCATCAAGGGAAAATATTCGGAGTTTTCTAAGGCTAGCATGTGAGAAGATATATGTAGAGACCTACATTGGAAAACATTCCCAGTGAACCTCGGGGAACCCAAGTTACAAGATTCTGTCGTCGAAGTGAAAGTCCACAGAGCCCGTACGGTACTTTCCCTTACTTTCTCCAACTTTCACAAAACTTGGGAAAATATCCCCGTCCGCTCTTCTCTCTTGCATCTTTTGAATTGCAAAAACCCGTACGTACCTGAGCAATCCAATCCTGTAACTGTATCTGTAATTGGTATAATTTGTGACTTGACTTCATCTAACTTTTGGTCCAAAATGTCTTACATTTAATCAAATCACACAAACGAATTAAGTACTTGTCAGACTGGATCTTCATTCGTCCGCCTTCCCTGAAAATAAATGAAGGGGCTCCTTCTTCCAAGACATTTTTAATTAACGCGTCTACCCACCTACACACATAGACGGACTTAGCTCGGATTTCAACAAAATTACAACTGCGCGTGTAAGAATTAGACAAGTTTCTTGCCAACATTGGCTGACCGTAACACGGAGACGTGCGTTATCACTAGGCTATCGTTGTCGTCGTCGACTCCCTGACTAGACTACAAAGAATTAATTTTCTCGGGGACAAGATTAAGACATGGGGAAAAAGAAGGAGGGAAAACCTTTGCTTGACAAGGGAAAGCAAGGAGTCAAAACAGCTGGAGGAGCTGCCGCTGGAGGAGCCGCAGGAGGGTCTGGGACATCTCCGGCATCCTCAGTCAAGAAATCAGGGAAGACCAACAAAGGAGCTCCAACTACATTGACGAGTAAGCCAAATCTAAATACTAGGATGTCAGACGACTCTCCTGAATCTTTGGATGATGACTTAAACAATTCTAACACCACAGAGAAACCGAGTACACCCACTTTGCAAACTGTCCCTGAGACGGAGCTATTGACTGGGACGCCTGCGACGGCGACGACGGAACCTGGCCAACAAGGGGAAGAAACTACGGACGAAACCAAATCTTGTCCAATGTCTTATTTTGGAGTCAAAAGCTATTTACATCATTTCTACGAAACGCCCAATCCGCAGAATACAAGCTATGTAAGACCATTTTATTTTTCCTAAAAGTTTTAGACAGAATTGAATCTAGTCTTTTGTGACATCTCGATGCTAAGGCTCATTGTATCGGAACAACAAAAGAAAACAGATTTTCTGTTCTATAGTACTGTGTACTGCGCATATGGATAAGGCTATTAATTTTGGAGTCGCAGTCGCAATTTCTTCTGGAAATATTTACAGGTTTTCATTCAGAAAGTAAACTTGGTTGATAAGTTTTGGAGGTTTGAGTTACATACATTTGTAGAGGCGCATTTATTTTTAGGCGCTGAGAAGTAGTGAGTAAATATTTCCTTTGATCCTTTCAGAGAGAACATTTTCTACTAGGTAGGTGGAAACGTATTTATTTCTAACGCAGTTTTGAATGAAACGGTGAAATCGAATTCACGACTCAGATCAACAACTTCCCGTTCATAACAGCTTAGCTAAACTCAGTAAACATAGTGAACAAGCTACTCGTCAAGAAATCCCATAAGGCTACATATATGAGTAGTTTGAAAACTTTCTGGTTTCATACAAATTAAATCCGTACGCCAAGCGTTTTGACAGAAACCCGATTTCTGAGAAATTTTGCGATTTTTCTGTACAGTCTGGTTCACGATTTTCTTAAAGACGCTGTGCCAACGTTTTTTATTACATAGATAGAGACTTTTCGATTATTTTTCCTTCAGCTTTCGATAGGCTTGTGTCTATCACCGTGTCGCTCTGTGTGTCACTGGCCATTGATTTTAGTTAAAAAAGTTACTCTCTGTACCAAAAATGCAATCATCAGAGGGTAAGAAAAGCGCCATCGGTAGCCTGAGAATTCTATAAAAATTTCACCGTTTTCACTCACCCGTGAGTACACCGTTTTTGCTTGTCTTACTGAACCAGAAGTTTAACGATATTATTCAGGGTTTTATTGAAGGTCATTTCTTGTATTACAAAAGCGTCGATTCCATGGAATCGATAACCTACACTGCAGTTCTTGATTGAGTTTACTTGAGAGACGATCATTGACCTCAAACAATTTCGAAGCTTCTGCAGAAAAACAGTGGTATGTAATCCCTTCTTCAGATAGCAAGGGTTTTAATGGTCAAATCACATTGCATGTCTGCACATTTGATCACCGTTAACAAATAGACTGCCATAACCGTAGATAATGATTCGCGATAAACAATAAAATAGAGAGATTAGCGTCCCATTTGTTTCAGAAATAGGAAATGAACGAATCCAATTATATTAGATAATGACCCTTAACTGGTCTCATCAGTTTGAATGTCTAGACTAATGACTCATTAACTTACATTCACTCCTAACATACAAATAAGGTTCCTTGAACATGAAAGCAATTCTAATGTACATAAAAGTAGACCCGACTAGACGTTCTATTATCTAAATAATTTAAATAAACATTTTAATGTTTACGCACGTGGTGCATGGGATTTGGAATTCAATTTGTTCGAAACATCGTCAATAATGTTTTTCCAATGATAACCCACGCACGATTCACTTACGCGACGCAAATGATTAGTCACACCCACACCACGCATAAAAACTTACATCTTGTAGTAAAGGATTGTGCGAGGTTTTATGAAAATTTACTCTTAAAAGCAGGGTGTTTCGTAGAGTCAGATTTAATAGTCCGCGGGATTTTACACCGAATTCGGCTTGACACCGGAAGTAAACAACATTGCACCTTTCTTGGGGAGGTAGAAGTTGTTGATTTCCGGGCCTTAGTTACGATCCAGAAATCCCTACAGCGGACTATTGACTATTCTTCTTACAGTATCGGGAACCTTTATTCACGTGAAAACCCATCCCCCATCCCCCATCCCCCGTCCTCGTATCTTTTGAAAAAAACATTGTCGAAGCCCCTGGTTACGAAATTGAATTGGTCTTTTTTTTGGAAAT
>JAQGCB010001593.1:0-13931 GCA_034698835.1 Protaphorura tricampata
GTCAGTGGAATCGCATTCTACGTCATTGCATTGTTGGGTGGAGCTAGTCTTGTGGCCACTTATCTTTTCGCTCTGTATGGCATAACTGCAGGGACAGTGTATGCAGTCGGGAAAATAGCTCTGACGAGTGCGATTAAGAATCGGGAGGAACAACGACGGAGACGATTACCAAATCAGCAAAGGCAACGCCACGAGTCCATTATCGTTTCCAAAATAAACACCATGCCTTAAGAATTCCTAAACGCGCACGTATTCATTCCTTCGTGATATTTATGAATTCTGTCAATTCTATCGTTCCAATAAATCTTCAATCAAATTAACGGATAGATTTGATGATCTTTATTTACTTATACAGAAATATTATAATTACATCTAAATTGCAATGATAAATAGTTCGTCTGATCCTGCTACGACGTTAGACCTGCCAATATAAAACTAAATTGATGACACCCTCTGCGATGACTCTATCAAAGAGAACGAGGGATAATTCAGGCTGGATTGTTTCGTATGAGCCCAAATGCCATTGAAAGGGACGACAAGAGTCCGCATATCGTTTGTTCAATTTCCTCCCTCTAACAGTAGACCTCAGAGACTCTGGAAACACTTTTGAAGCAATTGAAGTGACCCCGAACAGGTTAAAGGCAAAATTCTCAACCGAGAAAAGAACGAATAATGCAGTGATTAAGATAGCACATAAGAACGCACCAAGACTTTCGTGAAACAGGAGAATGGTTGTAATTAAAGCAATGGATGCACCCATTGCAAACACACCGATGATTTGAACAGGAATTGTGCATATCTCGTCCACAATATAATGGAAGATTTGATGGGCCCGATACAAACACACCATCTCAATTTTCCGTTGACCCGTTCCAAATCCAAAGTTGTCGTCCCTGATTAAAATTCAAAAAATTATGAAAAATGGTCACGAAAGGTAAGAGGTGAGGCAGAAGTGCGCGTTTTATAATCATATACAAAAATGGTGTCTAATTCTACCGAATCCCGAACTTCTGAACATGAGGATAAATGCGTCTTATTTTAACGAACCATTTATGATGATTGAGCCATCCGTTCATGGAGTTTGGACAGCAAACGGCAGCTAGCATTCCGACGGTGGCAACTAGCCCATTCACAATTCCAAAATATGAGATGAGTACCAAGAAGACAATTTCCCATTGTCCACGTGTAAGAATGAAGGAAAGTGAGTCAATTGTGATGTAAATAGTTTTTGGTTCAAATAATTGACTCAATGCGATGACAAAGAATGGCCAAAGAAAGAAGAACGTTGAATAAAGTGTGACAAGCATTGCGTAGTAGTTCTCCATCCCATCCTTCTCTGCATACTCGGGTTGTTTAAAAAAATGAGCCAAGTCTGAGTTGAACTTCATCGAACAGTTGGATAACATAATCATCTTCTTGTGAAATTTATGAAAGTGGTACCACATGAACGCCATACAGGATTGAAGACATATGGAAAAGAAGATTCCCAGAATTTCCCACACTTCGAGATCCCAAAAGATGAGAAAGATGAGGATCCAAAGGACGGAGAGTACTCGTGACCAAATATAAAATTGAACAAGGATTTTGTAACATTTGAACCGAATTGAATTCCGTGCTAACGGTTTTAAGTAGAAAGATCCATTCAGCTTACGTAATTGGCACGGGGTCAATGCAAACAAGTAATAGAAATAGAAGCACAGTATTTGAAGAGCACTTGTAGATCCCTTTGAGATCATTTCAAAAAATATTCAGAAAATAACTCCCGAGCAACGACTACTTATTGGCTTGAAACCCTGAAAGATTTTCTTCTCGCACACCTTCTTCGATGAAAGTAAACGAAAGGCTAAATAAAAATTGTATAGAGAAAAGTGTTGGGCCTTCCGGTGTAGTGTGGTGTTTTAAGAAAATTGAAATGCTTTTTACGAATTGAATTATTTAAGGAAAGAGCCATTCCAAGGCCAACTCAGAAATTCTTTAGAACCAAAGTATTGCTAGGAATGAAGCATTGAGAGTGCCAAACAATTGGACATTATTCTCTGCAGAACATTCATTAGAGAAATACATGTCACATGTTTAATTATGCAATTACCGTAAATTATAGATTCGACACCGGTCACGAATTTAGTAAGCATAACCCGAACAATTAGTAACCGGGGTTTCTACTTTGTATTTTACGGTGAGTTTAGGGTTGCATAAGAGTGAACCGAATCGATATTTTTCCACCTGGAATATCCCGAAATGCACCCGGTTTGAACAATGTATAAAACTTACCGGCTAATAGTTTTTCTCAATCCCTTGTTCTCATTTTTACTATTGTAATTCAGAGGCATCAACAACATACCGTAAGTGACTGATTAAGGGCCCGGTTGTTTAGTTCTTTGAAGATTTTGTTCGGGCGTTCATTCGAGCCCCGTCATTTTTTCTGCCTGATGGGTATACATAAATTCCGGGTCTAGATACTCGGCGATTAGTTTGAAGCGCCTATTGACGGACTCCAAACTTTGAAACCACTAGATTTTCTATTTGAGTTGAGGATTTTCCCTTTTAAATTAACCTTGTCTGTCTGTAAGATTAGGTGCCTAATGTATCACTTGAGTTGTCAACGCCAACACCATCTCTCGTCTCTTCTCTGTACAACATATAACGTCATACTTTAACCGCCGACTCTGTTCTTCACCTCTTACCTCGTAATCCAAAGTCCATCCGTTTAAGTCTATTCTAGTTCGATTATACACAATGAATAAAACGCGAGACAACAGGAATACACAAAAGTCAACACATTAACTCAAGCAATTTTTTTGAACAATAATTTACGAAGCACTTTATTCTCTATTCTCCTTACAATAGCCTAAATGAAAATGGATTTTAATGAATTAATAATAAATTATTTATTTTCGATTCCATAACTCGGAACTCCAAACTCTCCGGATCGAAACCCAGAGATTGAATTTTTTCCCGTTCAACGATTCCCCCTTGAATGACCTCCGTCTCTCTCACACGTCTTTCGCAGCTGGTCAGATGGCAGATCCTCTTTGCAAAGGCGTGCGTTATACTCCCCAATATAAGACTAAATTGATGACACCCTCCACGATGACTCTATCCAAAAGAGTAAGGAATAATCCTGTCTGGATTGTTCCATATGAACCTAACTGCCATTGAAATGGACGACAAGAGTCTGCATATCTTTTATTCAATTTTTTGCACTTCCCTCCGAGAGTAGACCTGAGAGACTCTGGAAACACTTTCGAAGCAACTGGAGTGACCCCGAACAGGTGTAAGGCAAAATCCCCAACCAAGAAAAGAACCAATAGTGCAGTCAGCATGAACGCACATAAGAACGCACCAAAACTTTCGTGAAACATGAGAATGCCTGCTATTAGAACTATGGATGCACCCATTGCAAACATACCGAGGATTGGAATAAGATTTTTCCACACCTCATTCGCAATAGAGTGGAGGACATGATGGGCCCGATACAGACTCACCATCTCCAGTTTCCTTTCAGCTCCCTCTAATTTGAATTCTTCGTCCCTATGATTATAATTCATCAAAACAAATATTGAAATCTCATTATTTGTACTAGGACATGAAGTGTTTTATTTTAACGAACCATTTGTGGATCATGAGCCATCCGTTCATGGAGTTTGGATAGCAAATGGCAGCAATCATTCCGACGGTTGCAGCCAGGACGTTCACACTTCCAAAATATGAGATGAGTACCAAGAAGACCATTTCCCATTGTCCACGTGTAAGAACGAAGGAAAGTGAGTCAATTATGATGTAAATACATTTTGGTTCAAACATTTGACTCATAATGAATATAAAGAATGGGAAAATTAAGAAGCAGGTTGAGCTGAATATGACCAGCATTGTGTAATATTTCTCCATCCCATCCTTCTCTGCATACTCGGGTTGCTTAAAGAAATTAGCCAAGTCTGAGTTGAATCTAAACCAACCGTTGAATATCGCAACTATCTTCTTGTGAAATTTCCGAAGACCATAAAAGATGAATGCCATACAAGATTGGACGCAAACTCCAAAGAAGATTCCCAAAATTTCCCATACTTCCAGATCCCAAAATATGATAAATGTGAGCATCCAAAAGACGGAAAGTACTCGTGACCAAATATTAAATCTAACAAGGATTTTGTAACATTTGAACCGAAATGAATTCCGTGCTAACGGTTGTAAAAAATAAGATCCATTCCGTTGAATGAATTGGTAATGGGACAATGAAAATAGGTAATAATAGTAATAGGAGTACAGAATTTGAAAAGCTCGTATTGCTCCCTTTGAGATCATTTTCAGAAAAAAATAAAAATATTTATTGGAATCAATATCTGAAAGATTTTTTCCTGCACACCTTCTTCGTTGAAAGCAAGAGAAAGGCTAAATAAGAATTGGATAGAGAGGATTTGTGTCGACGGTTTAAGAAAGTCCAAATACTTTATATAAATTTAATTATTTAAGGAAAGAGCCATTCCAAGGCCAAGCCAGAATAACTTTAGAACCAAAGTCCTCTGAATCAATAATCGATAATGCAAAATTATTATATTTTTATACATTCTAAGCACAACGTTCTTTAGAGAAATACATATGTCACGTCACATCTTTAATTATTTATTTACCGTAATATACCGATTAGAAACCACTCCCGAGAAGTAAGTAACCTGGTAATCGAATGCTAACCCTGCAACATTCTTCCATATATAGAGCCTATGTATTACATTGGCCTCGTGCTCGAAGAATATAAACCCGCGCCTTCCCTTACGTCAGCGAGAACAAATAGTCGAAATAGTAACCCGGCGTTCTATTCGGTACTTTATTTATATGTACCTTTCGGGGCTTAAATTTAGGCAGCATTGCGGCAGTTTAAATAAATTAAAGTGAAATTAAATCGAAGTTGGCGTGCTTGAGAGAAATTATTAACTAATGAGTTCCATGCATTGTTCAAATGTTCCCATAAATTCCACGTAGAGAAATTTCGAGGCGGTTCACTTTAATACTGCATGTGTTGTTGACTTTCGAAGCCTCCGACTCTAACATTTAATTGTAATAGGAATGAGACGTGAGTACTTGAGCGTCACAGCTTTAATTATGCATTTACCGTAAAGTACCGATTAGAAACCACTCCCGAATATTACGTAATCCGGTATCGAATGCTAACCGAGTAACATTTTACAATTTTGCTGTTTTACTGGGTAGTATTCGGAAATTTACTGTAAGTACCTTACGTGACTTAAACTTTAGCTAGCATTGCAAGAGTTTAAATAAATTAAATTCAAATGAAATCGGAGTTGGCGTGCTTGAGAGAAATTATTAACTCAGGAGTTTCATGCATTGAATTGTTTAAATGTTCCAAGAAAATCCACGTCCGAGAAATATCGAGACGGCTCACTTCTGCACCACCGTAAATGACGGAATAAGTGACGTGTGACGGGCGTTTTGTTATTTTGAAGTTTTTGACCCGGCGTTTATCACAGGGTCCAGCGTATTTTTAATCCCGTGCGGTGGGTACAGTGGAATCTCTATAACCAGCCTCCCCTATATCGTACACCTCTACACTGACCAGAATGTCAGGAACTCAAGAACTCCCTTTGCACAGACTTCTTTGTTAGCCCACTTTCTGTATATTCAACTTTCTCTTCATTGAACACATTTTGGTGCATTTTTCGAGTTTGGTATATAGAGAGTCCACTGTATACGTAAGCGCCGGGTCTAATCTAAACCCTGCGTTTATTCAGAACGGGACGTCTATTGAGGCCCTGGCGGTTATTCGGTCATGTTCGGTACGATATTGAAGCCTCTGACTCTAACATTATACAATTGTAAGAATGAGACGTGAATACTTGGGGTAATTAAAAGACTACTAAATAAAAAATTTCATTCTATGCAGAACGTTCATACGAGAAATACACGTCACATCTTGAATTATGCAAATACCGTAATATATTGATTAGAAACCTGTCCAGAATGGCAAGTAACTTCAAATGGTCAATTCCATCATTCTGCAACAAGATTCTATGTATTAAAATGCCCCGGTACTTGAATATTAGACTTGGACTCTAAGCAGGCTGAACAAGTAGTAACCCGGATTTCTACTTAGTATTTTACGGTAAGTACCTTTCAGGATTTAAGCTTAGCTAGCTTTGCAACAGTTTAAATCAATTGAATTGCAAATCGAAGCTGGCGTGTCCAGAGAGAAACCATTAACTAATGGGATTCATGCATTGGGCAAATATTTTAGGAAATTCCAAAGGGAAAAATATCGAGACGGCTCACTTCTATACGTACAACCGTAAACCGCAGCTGTCTGTTTTATTTTAATGTTTTAAACCTGGGTTGGGAATTGATCACGAAGGCTTTGTCCTAAAGAGGACGAGAAAACCAGCTACTCAATAAATGGAAAACAAAACTGACACCAAATGATATTTGATGGTATTTATTCAGTAACCGGATTGACTACACAAGAGACAGATATTTTCCAGGTACGTGCTAGTGCTAACTGTTTCCATGCTTGCTTGCGACGCGAGTAAGTAGAATTTAGGAAAAGCATGGCTAAGAAAAAGGCATGGACAGACAGGTGAACTGTCCACCGCCAGGTAGGGCAGAGTGTCTCGGCTCCGTAATTGAGGAAATGGGACGAAATAAATTACCCCCAAATTATCATAATTGAACATAAAATCAAATTATACAAAATGGTAAAAACAATCAATTTAACAGACAAAGTTTCACAAACAATAGCCTCCCGTCGTATTTTTAGCCCGGTGAGTATACATAACCAACCGTCGATTCTAGACCCGACGTTTATTAAAAAGCGTTTATTGAGCCAACGGCGGTTATTAGTTCATTTACGCTGTGCTACTGAAATCTCTGACTCTAACATTGTTGGAGTGTGAGAGAGGCGTCGACTCGACGCCGTCGAGTAATGGAGTACCATCGCTTTCGGTCATTATTTATTTATGTGCATATTTTTTTATAAATGAAAACTCGGATTCATTGACAGTTTATGATTTTTAAATTTTAATATTTTTTATGTAATTTTGGAATTTCAATAAATCCTAAAATTCTAAAAAAACTAATACAATTTTACCGCGAAACTTTTCAAAGGTAGTAATCCAAATCAAGTATGGCTACATGAGCTGTGTATGTATGTGATAGGGAAAAGAGCACTTATGAATGCTACACAACATGGTCATACCTTAAGAATTCCTACACCAATCAATATCATGTTGTCTCTTTCATGTTGTCTCCTTGGGAAAGAAGAGAATTGTTAATGACCGGCTACTCAATAATGTCTAAATACACACTCAGGTGAATTTGAAGGGTATTTATTAAGAAGACCGGCTTGACTGTACGACAGATCAGAATTAGCAGCAGTGGATGCCTTCCCGGAGCAATGTCGCAAGTGAATGGGATTTTGAAAGGACATCAGAATTTATAGTATAGGGAGAAAAAGACAGATAAAGGACCATGCCTGCCTTATGGATACGGCATGGTGAAGGTGTGGGTCGTCATGCACACGGGGAACGTGGCATGGAAACAGGAGAAGGAAAAGGCTTGGACACACGGATGTATCGTCCGTCCGCTAAGGGGAGTTGAGGATAATTGAGGAAATGGGAGGAAACACATTACCCAATAATCCCAAATGACCAAATTCAATTAAACCAAATAAAACCAAATAAGATTCATAAACACATGTTAATATTTTCAGAAATTCAATCAAAATGTTATGGGAACAAAATTGAATTAGGACTTCCGCGCTTTTATAGAGCTGGTCAGATCCTTCTAGCTACTACGTTAGACACGCCAGTATAAAACTAAATTGATGACACCCTCGGCGATGACTTGATCAAAGAGAACGAGGAATAACCCTGTCTGGATTGTTCCGTAAGATCTTAAGTGCCATTGAAAAGGAGGACAAGAGTCTGCATATCGTTTGTTCAATTTTTTGTTCTTCCCTGTGACAGTAGACCTGAGAGACTCAGGAAATACTTTCGAAGCAGTTGAAGTAACCCCGAACAGTTGTAATGTAAAATTCCCAACCAAGAAAACAATTAATAATACTGCGAGTAAGAACGCGCACATGAACACACCAAGAGTTTCGTGAAACATGAGAATGGCTGTGATTAAAACTATGGATGCAATCAGTACAAAGGCACCGATGATTGGAATGAGATTTCTTAATACCTCGTCAACAAATGAGTGGAGCACGTGATGGGCCCGATACAAAATCACCATCTCAAAATTCCTTTCTGCCGTTTCAAATTCTTCGTTCCTGATTAAAATTTTACAAAAAATGTGAAAACTGGTAATGAAAGCTGAGGATGGGGCAAGTGTACACATTCTATGCATCCTATTCTATACAGCATGCGAAAAGGAGGCTAATTTTGACCCATAATGAAGTTAAATGCTTTTTATTTTAGCGAACCGTTTGTGGACCGCTAGCCATCCGTTCATGGAGATTGGGTAGCAAATGCCGGCAGTCATTCCGATGGTTGCAACCAGGACGTTCATACTTCCAAAATATGAGAGAATTACCAAGAAGATGATTTCCCATTGTCCACGTGTAAGAATGAAAGAAAGTGAGTCAATTGTGACGTAAATAATTTTTGGTTCAAACAAATGACTGAATATGATTGCAAAGATTGGCCAAAGAAAGAAGAACGTTGAACAAAATGAGACAAGGATTGCGTAGTAGTTCTCCATCCCATCCTTGTCCGCATACTCTGGTGATTTAAAAAATTTAGCCAAATCTGAGTTGAACTTCAACCAACCGTTGAATAGCATAGCTGTCTCCCGGTGGAATTTGCGAAGAACGTAAAGAATGAACGCAATACAAAATTGAAGACAAATGCAGAAAAAGATTCCCAGAATTTCCCATACTTGGAGATCCCAAAAGATTAGAAAGACGAGGAACCAAAGGACGGTGAATACTCGTGCCCAAATATTAAATTGAACAAGGAATTTAAAACATTTGAATCGAAATGAATTCCGTCCTAACGGTTGTAGAAGGAAAGATCCATTCCGTCGAAGGAATTGGTACGGAAACAATGAAAATATGTAATAGAAATAGGAGTACAGAATTTGAAAAGTTCTCATGGCTCCCTTTGAAATCATTTTGAAGAAGCAGTGTTTAGAAAAACAAATATTTATTGGAATCAAGTTCCGAAAGATTTTTTCTCGCACACCTGCTCCGATGAAAGCAACAGAAAGAAAGGCTAAATAAGAATTGGATAGAGAGGATTTGTGTCGAAGGTTTAAGTATGTTGAAATCTTCTTACGAATTAAATTATTTAAGGAAGGAGCCATTCCAAGGCCAACCCAGAATAAATTTGGAACCAAAGTATTGCCATGAATGAATAATTGATGATGCTTTACTTTCATCCAATCTATGCGCAACGTTCTTTAGAGAAATAAGTCACTTAGTCGCATCTTTAATAATGCAATAACCGTAAATGACCGGATAGAACGTGGGACCAAACAGGAGGCAGGCCTCAAATAGAACGCGGATCTCGGGGTTGGCTCTAGTAACAGAACACGTGCCGAATACAACGCGGGTTTCAAATATTACGACAGGTCTCGGCGTTCTCTTGAAATAGAACACGGTGTTATGTTATAATCGGTCATTTACGGTATGTACCTTACTTTACGGCACTTAAGCTTAATATTGTGAAAGTTTGAATCAATTGAATTGCAAATCGAAGTTGGCGTGGTTGAGAAAAATTATTGAATAAGGAGTTTCATGCAGTGTTCAAATGTTCCACAAAATTCCATGTGGAGAAATATTGAAACGGTTCACCGTTGTACTTTTGTACTTACGAATGTTTTTGAAGGTTCTGACTCTAACATTGTATTGCACGTAATAGGAATGAGACTACCGAGTGCATGGAGTACTCGCTAGATGTCACAATTTTGTCTTTCTCTCTTCGCAAGGGAGAAGCTAATACTGAACAATTCCTCGAAATTGTGTTAAGTTGAAGGAGAGCCCTAGTTGTAGTTTGAATGGTAGATAGGTGAAGGTCGTGATTGAGATAGGAAACGGCGAAGCTTCGCAACGTTGTCTTAAGTTTGAACCCTTGTCTTGTCTTGTCTTAACACTTACATCCCATCATGACACCTTTACCTGTCGGTGAATGTAAGTAAACCATGCACCTCTTCTCAAAGCACAAGTTGTCAGGACGTAGTTAAAAGTGAAATACGCTGGATTACGAGCGCACAATCATCAACATTGTTATCAAAACACGCGCCAAGTCTTAAAGAATTCTTACACGTTATGTCTTTGCGATAAATTTTATTCTGTCAGTTCTGTCGTTCCAATAAATGTTCATTTAAATTGCCATATTTCATTCTTTTATTTCGGTAATTCACATTAAAATTATTAAAATTATAATAATAGTTCGCCAAATTCAATCGACGTTAGACACGCCAATATAAAACTAAATTGATGACACCCTCAGCAATGACTTTATCAAAAAGAAATAAGAATAACCCTGTATCCATTGTTCCGTACGAGCCCAAATGCCATTGAAAGGGACGACAAGAGTCTGCATACCGTTGGTTCAATTTCTTCCCACGAACAGTAGACCTGAGAGAATCAGGAAACAGTTTCGAAGCAATTGAAGTGCTCCCGAGCAAGTGTAAAGCAGAATTCCCAACCAAGAAAAGAATCAATAATGCAGCGAGTATGAAGACACACAGGAACACACCAATACTTTGGTGAAACATGAGAATGGTTGCTATCATAATTATGGATGCACCCATTGCAAACACACCAACGATTAGAGAGAGGTTCTTGACTGTCTGGTCAACAATTGAGTGGAGGACATGATGGGCCCGATGCAGACTCACCATTTCAAGTTGGCGTGGACCCGTTCCAAATTCAAAATCCTGGTCCCTTTTTAATTAAAAACAAAAATTATGAGTGACTGGTAATGAAAGGTAAAGGGTGCGGTCAAAGTACACATTATATGCATCATTTCATGTACAACGTGCAAAATGGCGGCTAGTTTAGCTTAATTATGTCCATGAAGATAAATGCACCTTATTTTGAGAATTTTGACGAACCATTTGTGGTGATTGAGCCATCCGTTCATGGAGTTTGGATAGCACATGGCGGCTAGCATTCCGACGGTTCCAACCAGGCCGTTCAGAATACCAAAATATGAGAAGAGTACGAAGAACACCATTTCCCCTGTCTGACGTGTAAGAATGAAGGAAAGTGAGTCAATTGTGATGTAAATACATTTTGGTTCAAACAATTGACTGCATGTAATGATAAAGATTGGCCAAAGAAAGAAGAACGTTGAACAAAATGAGACAAGCATTGCGTAGTAGTTCTCCATCCCATCCTTGTCTGCATACTCGGGTAATTTAAAGAAATGAGCCAAGTCTGAGTTTAACTTCAGCCAACCGTTGAATATTTTAACTAGCCTCTTGTGGAATTTACGAAAATAGTGTAAAATGAACGCCATGCAGGATTGAAGACAAATGGAAAAGAAGAGTCCCAGAATTTCCCACACTTCCAAATTCCAAAAGATGAGAAAGATGAGCATCCAAAGGACGGAGAGTACTCGGGACCAAATATTAAATTGGATAACGATTTTGTAACATTTGAACTGAAATGAATTCCGTGCTAACGGTTGTAAAGAATAAGATCCATTCCGTTGAAGAAATTGATACGGGAACAATGAAAACACGTAATAGAAGTAAGAGTACAGAATTTGAAAAGTTCTTATGACCCCCTTTGAGATCATTTCAAAATCTGGATATTTTGAAAATAATTAACAGAAATTAATTACTTGTATGAAATTCTGAAAGATTTTTCTTATACACACTAACACACTATCAATGAAAGCAACCGAACGACTGAATAGAAATTATTAAAAGAAAATTCGTGTCACACTGCCACGTGTCGAATGGAGCTTTAAGAATGTCGAAACAATACTTTCTATAAAATGAATTATTTAAGGAAGGAGCCATTCCAAGGCCAAGGGAATTGTAAATGCGGATAAATTTAGAACGAAAGTATGGTAGGAACGAATGAATAATTGAGGTTGTCAAAATATATTTCCCGTACATTTTTTAGAGAAATACATGCCATATCCTCATAGCTTAAATAATTCAATTAATGTACTTTAACTGAAATTTAAGCTTTAGCATTGCAATATTTATTAAATAATCAATTGCAAAGTTGACGTGCTTGAGAAAAATGTTTTATGAGTTTTATGCATTGGTCTTTGAAGACTTTGACTCTAACATTGTGTCTGTCTCTATGTTATTGGAATGAGACTACCGAGTACATGGTGTGCTCGCTAGAGGTCACAATTTTGTCTTTCTCTCTTTGCAGTAGTGGAGAAACTTATATTGAACAATTCCTCGACGTTGCGTTGTTTTAAGTTGAAGGAGAGCCAAAGTTGTAGTTGAAGTTTGTATGGTAGATGGGTGAAGATCGTGATTCGGAAAGGAAACGGTAAAGCTTCGCAACTTTGTCTTGAAGTTTGAATTTGAACCCATGTCTTGCCTTAACACTTACATGCGAATCTTCTTCAACAATGGACTAGTCAATGCAATACAGTCACTGGGCCAAGACGTCTGACTTAACCCATCCATGTTTTTTTTTACTTCATCTTCTCAACAATTCCATTGAAAATCCCAACTTCAAATCCGCAATTCTTACTCGTCCGCCCTCCATGCTTTCTCTCAATAATCAGTCTCTCTCAGTCCCAACATTATCCATGCGAAATGCGAATGACTGTCCGTCCCTTGATTGTTTTACAATTCAGACTCGTCTTCAATGGTCATTACCACAAAACACAAATACAAATTAGTGCAGCGTTATACAGATAGAATATTATCTTGATAAATTCAGGTTAAAAGTTAAAAGTGAAATACGCTCGATTACGAGCGCAAAATCATCAACATTGTTATCAAAACACACGCCAAGTCTTAAAGAATTCTTACACCTATGCATTTGCGATAACTTTTATTCTGTCAGTTCTGTCGTTCCAATAAATGTTCATTTAAATTACCATATTTCATTATTTTATTTCGGTAATTCATTACAGTAATTAAAATTATTTCAAAATTATAATAATAGTTGGCCAAATTCAATCGAATTGTTTTGGGGGACAGCAATTGACTTGCTTGTCTATGACGTTAGACACGCCAGTATAAAACTAAATTGATGACACCGGCAGCGATGACTTGATCAAAGAGAACGAGAAATAACCCTGTCTGAATTGTTCCGAATGATCCCATATGCCATTGAAAGGGACGACAGGAGTCCGCATATCGTTTGTTCAATTTCTTCCCATTAACAGTAGACCTGAGAGAATCAGGAAACACTTTCGAAGCAGTTGAAGTGACTCCGAGCATGTTTAAGGCAAAATTCCCAACCAAGAAAAGAATCAATAATACAGTCAGAAAGAAGGCACACACGAACACACCAAGACTTTGGTGAAACATGAGAAGACCTGCTATTAGAACTACGGCTCCACCCATTTCAAACACACCATTGATTGGAAGGTAGTCCTTCATCGTCTGGTCAGCAATTGAGTGGAGGACATGATGGGCTCGATACAGACTCACCATCTCAGGTTGGGCCATTCCATATTCAAATTCTTCATTCCTGATTAAAATATTTAAAAAAATATGAAAACTGGTTATGATAGGTAAGAAGGATGGGACAAAATTGCACACCGTAAAACCTTATATAAGAACCCGGGATATTTATTCACACCGGCTCTACAATGGTTTTTTATTCGAGTGCCGGGGCACTGTAATCCATAGGCTCTTGATTTGAGACAGGGTTATTATTTTTGTTGGGTTCTTATTTGAGGTTTTCCGGTATTCTATGCATCCTCTCCTATACACGTCACAGCATGTAACAAAGGCGGGTAATATTGTCCATGAAGTTAAAGGTATGAACG
>JAQGCB010001594.1:0-13929 GCA_034698835.1 Protaphorura tricampata
ACTTTATCTCCGTGTTTTGAAATGTGGACTTGAAATTATTGAAATATCTATTTATAGATTCAGATTTTAGGAACACGCCATGTAAAAACTACTACGAGTTAGACCAAAAGCGATACGTTTTCGAAAAGCTGAATTATTCGTCTATTTCTGAAGGTCGGTTAGATTATTCAAACTGAGAGGGACAGGGGAATATTTTTTCTCTCATTTTTTAAAAAAATTATATAATTTTTTTTAAAAAAGTGATTTTATTTTCATACACTTGCCAGTGAAGAATGAAGAATTATCTTTCCAAAAAGATATCGTATGTAATATTCTGAAGTGTGATACACCTAATTAGTGTTTTCAAAAATATTAACATTACGTGCATGCGCCCATGCCTAACACATGTAGAGGCAATCCTTAAATGTGTTGCTAAAAATCTGATGAAATCAGGATTACCATTTGGGAACCATTAAACGTTTACTCTTCCTTTAATTTGAACCATTAATATTCTACAGACAAGGGATTACCATGACCTGACCCAAATGACATTTACACGTCATATTTTTGTTGAGGTGCCTTGGTAGGAACGCGCGGGGCCGAAAAAAAGCTAAAATATTTCGGACCAAATTGGGTTGGGCTGAAGAACTGTCAAAATATTTCGGGCCGGGCATAGATATAGACGGGCCGGATCGACCGGGCCTCCAAATGCGGATCTGTCCGTATTACTTCATATTCATTTTAGCTTAACAATTCGTTGTTATCTAGAATTTTGGTCCCGATTTCTAAAAACTGTGTATCCTTTCTTTTCAGATTCTCAGACCAGACATCAAACTACTGCCCATTCCAGTAAGGCATTATCGGAGCCTACCTCAGCTTCAGACGAGACAAAGAAAGAGCCGCGGTCGAAGCGGTCAGGGTCGGCTCACAAGTGCATTTTCTGCAAAACACCTTTCTCAACGTTTACCCAATTGTTTGAGCATGTTGAATCATGTGCCAATTTGGGTTGGCAACTGTGCTACAGTTGCTATCAGGTTTTTCCAGATTGACAATCCTTGAGAAACCATACAATTACGGCACACATTTAGGAGTTTAAATGCCATTTCTTGCCATTTCTTTCAGGAATAAAAGCATCTCGAAGAGTAACTCCGGCCTTGTCCTACTCCTTATTAGCCCGTGGACGTTAGTCCTGTGAGGGCTTATAAAATCCCGCTGTCCGTCCGTCTGTCCGTCTGGGAGTCGCGTGCTTCCCACCTTCCCTATTTAATCACATATACTAAGCACCACTCTCCAACCCATCCGCTTTCTATACTGTCTTCCTGTGACATTATAGCGGGCTGCCGACTAAGCTAAGCGTAGAACACTTCCAATTGCAATACTCTTGCTAATCTGATTGCGTTTTGCTTTACACTATATGGGTTTAAAAGCAAGCCGGATATGAAATACCTATAGTCACTACCCATAAATTTCGCACATATTTACACATGTTAAGATACCCATGTTAAGCTAATATATCCTTAGCAAATGAGATAGTACGAAGCGACACGGATAATAATGTAGTGTTTCGTCAAATCGACAAAAAGAAAAAAGTCCTTTTTTTGACCAAATAAGCACCTATTGAGCTATGTATTAGCATAGACCCAGAAGCAAAGACATCAGTTTTTTTCAATGTTGCAGCAGAAGAGAGCAAAAAATCAACTTTTTATTAGTCTTGCTGACTATCATACGGGTTAAGATACCAATGTTAAAGTGCATTTGTTTAGCATGAGGGGTAATACCCATCTCTCCAACCTGGAGGGGTAACATGATTTCGATACAGATGATTGGAAGCGCAATTTCCAAACACTACAGACTCCTACTATTTTTGCTTCCATTCATATTACTTTGAATCCTCCTAACTCTTAACCTGGAGGGGTAACATGTTGGAGAGATGGGTATTACCCCTCCATGTTAAGAGATAGGCAGACATATCATTTAACATTGGTATCTTACTACGTATCGGTTGCAGCAAAGAAACACTCATGTTATTTAACATTGGTATATTACTACGTATTGGTTGCAGCAAAGAAACAAGCATGCTATTTAACATT
The DNA here is from genome assembly GCA_034698835.1 of Protaphorura tricampata. Lineage (NCBI taxonomy): Eukaryota > Metazoa > Arthropoda > Collembola > Poduromorpha > Onychiuridae > Protaphorura > Protaphorura tricampata. The sequence continues at coordinate 2,070 of JAQGCB010001594.1, forward strand.
GGTATGTTACTACGTGTCGGATGCAGCAAAGAAACAATCATGTCATTTAACATTGGTAAATTACTACGTATCGGTTGCAGCAAAGAAACAATGTAGGAGAGATATTTGTTACCCCTCCATGTTGGAGAGGTGGGTGTTACCCCCTCTGTGTTGGAGAGGTTGGTGTTACCCCTCCGTGTTGGAGAGATGGATGTTATTCCTCCATGATGGAGAGATGAGTGTTACCCAACCATGTTGAAGAGATGGGTGTTACAACCTCCGTGTTGGAGAGATGGGTGTTACACCATGTTGGAAAGATAGTTGTTACCCCTGGAGGGGTAACATGAATTCAATAGGAATGGTTGGAAGCACAATTTCTAACGACTAAAGATGAAGCGCTACTACTATAATTTGCTTCCATTCATCTTACATTAAAACCATCCATCTCTCCAACATGGAGGGGTAACACCCATCTCTCCAACATAGAGAACACCCTCCTCTCGATCACGACTAACACTGCTCTACATACAATTAAACTATCCAACACTATTCTTTACTGTCTCTCTATCACATTCTCTATTAGTAAACTATCATCCACGGGCTTTCACCCAGTCTCGACTGTTCATTAAACGCTCTTGTCCGATGTTACAGTTACGTCATCCGTATGCGTATGCACGAATGTTTCCACCATATCTAGCTCTAGTCATATTTTATTAAACGCTCTTGTCCGATGTTTTACAAAACCGAAAATACAAACTAACGAAATCATTGAAGCACGCTAAAGGGTTTTCCTTTTACGTATATCTTGAAACCGGTGTGTAGGATTTCCGAGCTCATTTCTACGGGGTACTCTCGGATTGCTTAGTTACAGTTACGTCATCCGTATGCGTGTGCACGAATGTTTCCACAATATAATGATTAACTATCCATTGACATACTTTATTAATCGCTCTTGTCCGCTGTTTTACAAAACCGAAAATACAAACTAACGAAATAATTGAAGCACGCTAAAGGGATTTCCTTTTACGTATATCTTGAAACCGGTGTGTAGGATTTCCTAGCTCATTTCTACGGGGTACTCTCGGATTCCTTAGTTACAGTTACGTCATCCGTATGCGTATGCACGAATGTTTCCACAATATAATGATTAACTATCCATTGACATACTTTATTAAACGCTCTTGTCCGCTGTTTTACAAAACACAAACTAACCGAATTATTGAAGAACACTAAAGGGTTTTCCTTTTACGTATATCTTGAAACCGGTGTGTAGGATATCCTAGCTCATTTCTAGTAGTACTCTCGGATTGCTTAGTTACAGTTACGTCGTCCGTATGCGTATGCACGAATGTTTGCACCATATAAGGATTAACTATCCCTAGACATATTTTATTAAGCGCTCTTGTCCACTGTTTTATATAACCGAAAATACAAACTCACGAAATGAATGAAGCACGCTAAAGGGTTTTTCTTTTACGAAGTATGTTGTGTTGTTAACCCACCATAGCCACCCGTGCAGAAGAAAATACAAAAATCCCAAAACCCAAAAACCCACAACGTTATATGCCCGCAACAACACAACTACACAACACACTTACAAGCTAAATAGCCTTACAAGCTAAAAGCCTTTCCCAGGCGGCATAGTCACCAAACAGCGGCAACGTTTCCTCGCTGAACAGCAATACTCATTCTCTGTATTAGATATTGCGCAGCTCGCACTTCACCAGTGACAACCGAAATACGACGCCCAATTGAACGCACAAAGCGAAGACCTTCGATAGCCCAAATACCACAGGTTTCAACGGCTATCGGTTCAAAAAAAAACGCCCCTGAAGGAAATCATACTTCCACAACTTTCTCACATGAGAGCAGCACTTCCCGGAATAATGGCCGACGTAGCGACATACGTAGGAGCAAATGTGTCAGCACACGTGAAGTCCCACACCAGCGACCTACCCCTACTCCAAGGGATCAATGTCAACCCATCCGGTCTTTTACCATCCACTCTGGAACACCCAACGGGTTCACGGATACACGGTACCCCAGCGGATCTCAATGCACGGGCGATAACATCATTAGCGGTCTCGTGCCTAGACCTGCGACCTGCGCTTCTCTTACAAGCAAGCCCGTGAAGACCCCTGGCAGAAACCTCAGACCCACAAAATCCCCTAATGAGGCTGGCAAATGTTACAACCAAGTCGAAGGGTGCAGGCAATACGAAATGTTTCATCCGAGAGGTGTAACCCTAGCGGCGGCGATGGAATGACTATTAGCCACGCCCCCACCTCAGGTTGCGCAACAGCCAATAATCTCGCCTTGTGTAAATGGTCAACAGCAAATGAACACAATTCATTCAAAGTTATGCTCACCATAGGAGCCTCCCAAGACTTTTGATGACCACCATGGCTCTCAGGAGGGAACTCGATAGTTTCAAAATTACTCCAATTCCAAATTCTATCAATTCGGTTTAGTCAGGCACGTTAATTGTCAAATTGTTAATTGGTAAATAAAGGCCTTTTTATTATTTGAATTTAACTGCTTACTAGTCTATCTATCGTATCATTTTAGTAATTCATATCGAGTTTTACTAATCATCAATCCATCCTATCAATCTGATTTACTCATCAACTATCCGATCGACTACCCTTATGCTTGTGACAGTTGGATCCGGCTTCTGCACAGCACAGATGGAATGCATCAATTCTCAAGTGAGCTTCAAGGGACACGCTGGTTCCAGAGAGAATGAAGAATTACATTACACAGTACTGAGAGAATTCGCTTTAAACTTACGAGCACAAATGTATGACATGCAACTTTTAAATTCAAACAGGAATTTCTAAGAGAGGCCGATTCGATTTCTAAACTCGTTGAGTGCCTTCGAGAAACTTAAATTTCAGTAATGGAATCCGGTTTCTTTTTACAGTGTATAACTTTGTACTCAATGACAGTATTGTACAAATATCTTACAAATTATTATAAGCTTATTATACAAATCTTGATTGGAAAGAATGATGTAAATCTTAAATTAGTTCCGGTTAATTAATATTTATTACGACACAGTCAAACTTGGATTCATTTATTAGAGATACCGATTATCACTATACTTACTAGACAAAAACTAACTTACGATTTTGTCCACTTCAATAAAAAAAATGTTCAAACAATAGACGTGTACTATACGTTATTTTGTGGAAAACACAAATCTGATTGTCCGAGTGAATCGATTTTTATAACTTGCGTCGGAAACTTAAAGAAATCTGTATCCAATATGATATTTGAAATGTAGCTTTCAATGTGAAATTAACGTTAAAAAATGCGATCCAGGGATTTGTAACTAGTACGCAGACGGGTTTGAGGGCCAATATTTCAAGCTTATTAGTTCTCTCCGCCGTTCGGAAGTTATCATTACATGCTCGACACGTCTGTCCGATTTTCCCTGGTGAAGAAAAACGTTGTAAATTAGATAAGAAATTACAATGATTTAAACAATTCAATCACAGTAATCCACTTTTGTTTTCAACTTAAACGCTTGAGGCTGACCCGCAAATGAGCCTGGACAAATTGTGTACGAGGGATCTGAGGACATGACTTGTTTGAATTCCGCCCAATATTTCAAGTCTCTTCAAAATTCAAACATACGGCCGTACGGGAGATTTCATTAATGCTCGACTCTATTATTTTTACATTACTATAATATAATGGCATACCAAGCCTTGTAAATTAGATAAGAAGGAACATTAATTTTAATTCAAGTAATCCTCTTTTATTCGCAAGTTAAGCCTGACCACGCAACTACAAACCTGAGCCAGACCATGATGTATCAAAATCAAATCAATTTATTGTGCTTTCTTGTAAAGGCCGTAACCCACAAACACATTATACGAATTTTATACATCTTAATAATAAAAACAAAATATCAATTATTCATTCAAATGAAAAGCTCGGATTTTCAAAATTGTATTGACAAAATTATGGAATTTATGTATGTCGATTTCGTTGGTAATCTCCATCAAGCCGTAAAAAGTGTATACACTGGTAAATGGTATTTTCGGGTAAAAATGTTCACGCAACGGAGAGTACGCTTGACACCTGGTCAGGACGTGGAATAAATCTTCTTTCTCATTCAAGTTACATATTGTGCACAAATTTTCGGGGTAAAAAGTGTGTCTTTGGTTGTAAGAAATCAACCTTAAAAACTTTAGTCCACTTAATCTCGACTGAGCCATGACTCTGAGTTTGTTTAGCGATATGTCATAGTCTAGGTAACTCTCCCGGCCTGGAATGTGTTTCAGGTATTTGTAAATGTTGCTGTATGACGAGTGTGTGACTCTGTTCAGATCATTTTGCACCGAATCATTGTTGATTTTCTTAATTATTGTGTCCATGTTTAGAAAAACGATTGAACTGTCATTTTGGGCGTTGACGCAAACCTCTCCGAAACCATTCGAAACCAGGATTTCTTTAACTTGAGCTGCCCAATTATAACGGATCACATGACCTGGGTATTCACTTAAGTTTTGCAAGTTTATTATATATCAGTCTCGGAATTCTGTCCTCCTCCATGTCTAATATTTTAGCCCAGAACTTAAGTATTCTCTTTACTACTATGGCTTTCACTTCACATCTTCCAGTTTCTGTTCTGATCATGTATCCAGGTGTGCCTGACGGTAACCTTAGAAGGTTTTTAAAGAATCCCATAGGGACCCTTTCAATTTCATTCAAATGTTCCATTCCCCACACTTCACTACCGTACAGCACAGTTGGTAAAATCACTGAGTCTAGTAGTTTTATTCTCGCGTCCCAATTTTTCATTTTCGATTTCCACATAATTTCGAAACTAGCCCCCGATTTTGACATGGCCTTCTTCACCTGCGCTTCTGCTGCCACCCTAAAGAGTCCAGAAACCACAAACACTACACCCAAATATGTATACCTTTTTACAGTCTCTATGGGTCTGCTTCCGTAGCAGAATTTCTTGTCCTTTATCGACCTGCCACTCTTGGTAAATACCATCACTTTGGATTTTTCAATGTTCACTGTCAACTTGTTTTTCTCACAGTACTTCAATAAAATATCTAGCTTTTGTTGGAGGTTGAACGGCGAGTCAGCCAAAATGACCATGTCATCCGCAATATTAATTGTGTGAATAATTTCAGTGTAACGTTCAGTAAGGAGATGCCCCGATAATTTGATGGGTTAGACTTGTCTCCTTTCTTGTACATTGTTATTATCTCAATTTGTGACCACTCGTTTGGAACCACTTCTTCTTTTAGACATTTGTTTAACAGAGACAATAATATTTCTTGCCATTCTCCTGGCAGGAATTTGAGGAATTCATTTGTTATTTTATCTGGACCAGCTGCCTTATTGTTCTTGAGTTTTATTAATGCATTTTTTAAATCGGTCAAGGTGAAGTCTTTCACAAATTCCTCTCGTCCGACATCGGTAAATAGGACATTCGAAACTATTCTTTTTGGCATTTTTTCATCATAGAACTTTTCCCATACGCTGGGAGGCAGAGTGTCGAAGTTGTTATCAACCCCTTTGAATTTTTTAATGATTTTCCAGAATTCTGCTTGATCTTTGATGTTTTGTAATTTCTCTTTAGTATTTGTGTTATAGTCCATCTCCTTTTGTGCAATTAGCTTGACCGTATCACTTTTTTGTTTATGATAATTGGCCCATTTCGCCTGGTCATTCGATTTTTTGCACTGTCTCAGGGCTTTTCTTGCTTCTTTTCTCTTTTCTCTACATTCCTTGTCCATCCAAGGCCTTGAGGGCCCTTTAAAATTTGTGGCACTATACTGGTTAATCATTTCACATTTGTCTGCTGCTTCCTTAATAGATTCCTCAATATATTTAAATATTTCGGATGCACTGGGATTATTTTCCCTTTGTAGATTTGGGGACCCCAAACTAGTCATGTATAAATCTCTTTTATTTATGTCCCACTTCAGCTTCACTATTTCGGGAAGACACACATTAGTAATTCCAGCTTTTATAACGGGTATGTCTGATTTTAGCGTGATTTTTCTGTGGTCTGAGAAATGTGCATCTCCGACGTCAAAATCCGAAACTCTCTCAATCATTTGATTATTAACCCAACACAGATCGATTACACTTCTGCCATGGACTCCTACGTATGTATAATCCCCAGGGGTGTCTGACGTTGTTCTCCCGTTTATGATTGTATATGCATGGTTTTCCATTAGTTTGCACAATTTCTTTCCACGTGCATCTACAACTGAGTCCATCGAACAACGATATTCATCCAGGCAGCTAACTGATTGATCTGTGTCTAGATAACCTAAATTTCCAACTCGACAGTTAAAATCACCCATTATCATTGTCCTCGTGCCTTGGTATTCATGGGACAGACCCTCTAATATATCTTCAAGCATGGCGATGACTGTATCAAAATGTTTGGATTTTGGAAGGTATACTGCCCCAATTATGAGCATTTCATTAGTAACTACCGCCTTCACGAGAACGAATAACCACATTTCCGATTTTTCAATTACTTTCATCAGTTCATAGTTCTTACTAAACCCAATCAGAAGACCCCCACTGGCTCTTCCCTTTTGTTTATCTCGAATTGCGTCGCTTGTCACAATGTTGTAGTCTTTGAACTCGTTTCCAAGCGAAACTGTTTTATTTGTACACAGCCACGTTTCAACAAGGCAGAATATGTCAGACTTTTTAAAATCTCTCCTTCCGTAGTCGTCAAGGGCGTAAAATTTTTTCATTCCATTTACATTCCAGAAACTGACACTCAATTTCTGATTTTGGGTATGGGTCGTATTTGGTTTTCTTGTATTATTTACACTGCGTGTTGGCCGGCATCGTTCCTATTCGGGACCCTTCCAGGGTTTCCCGTCTACGAATAAACGACATCCTCGCAGTTGTGCGTTAACTCCTTCGGACCTGAGTTCTTTCATTTTCGGTAGAAGTTTCCGACGCTCGTCTCTGTCCTCTTTCCTTAGGTCATTCTGAATGGATATTCTCGTACCCTTTAGTTTGACACAATTTTTGAAAATTTTGGCCTTGTCTGATTCGTATGTAAGTTTGATGAGAAGAGGTTGTACTTTATCGTCAGCTTCATTTCCTTTTCTATACGCTTCGCTTAAGGGGACTTTGATCCCCAAATTGGAGTTGAAAAATTCAGCCGCGGCGTAATACGGGTCCTCCCTCTCATTTTCAGCTCTCTTGTACGGCAATCCAAAAATTATTAAGCTTCTTGAAATTTTCCTTGTCTGAGGTTACCCTTTGTTGGTTTTTCAATTGATTTATTTCTGCTTTTAGAATATTCAACTCAATGGGTACTTCTGGTGTTCGAATTTTTCCTTCATCATTCTGTTTTTCCACATTTTCAATATTTTCTTCCATATGATCGAGCCGGTCCTCAATTGCATCCAGTCTCTCTCTGTGAATGTCAACTTTTTTGGAAAGAGCTTTGATTATGATTTCCTGTTTTTCTAACGATTTCTTTAAATTGTTTGTCACTTTGTTTGTTTGACCAATTATCGTCTCTGACAGGCACGCAAGTAGTTGTTCCAAATATGTCTTGAGAACCGACGGGGTCAGCGGTTCCTCCTTAGGAGTTGATTTTGATCTTGTTTTAGTAGGTACTGTACTCGCCGAAAAACTTGACTCTAGGAATTTAGCTACAGCCGCCCGTACTTCTTTCTCAACCTCACCTCCGTTGCCGCTCATATTTTTGCCGAGGGGTGTACTTTCGTGACGGTCGTAATTTACTCTTTCACCATCCACACATTTGTCACAATTTTGAAAAAAATTTGCCAGGAAATGGTTCACCGGGTTTATTAGGCGGACTTTGTGTATTTTTTAGGTTATGAAGTTAAATTTTGATCAGTCGTTTAATAAATTTTGTCCCAAATCAGGACCAAGAATTTAAATCTTGGACTATTCGAATCTGCCGCCAACCGAGAACCCTGAGGACATGACTTGTTTGAATTCCGCCCAATATTTCAAGTCTCTTCAAAATTCAAACATACGGCCGTACGGGAGATTTCATTAATGCTCGACTCTATTATTTTTACATTACTATAATATAATGGCATACCAAGCCTTGTAAATTAGATAAGAAGGAACATTAATTTTAATTCAAGTAATCCTCTTTTATTCGCAAGTTAAGCCTGACCACGCAACTACAAACCTGAGCCAGACCATGATGTATCAAAATCAAATCAATTTATTGTGCTTTCTTGTAAAGGCCGTAACCCACAAACACATTATACGAATTTTATACATCTTAATAATAAAAACAAAATATCAATTATTCATTCAAATGAAAAGCTCGGATTTTCAAAATTGTATTGACAAAATTATGGAATTTATGTATGTCGATTTCGTTGGTAATCTCCATCAAGCCGTAAAAAGTGTATACACTGGTAAATGGTATTTTCGGGTAAAAATGTTCACGCAACGGAGAGTACGCTTGACACCTGGTCAGGACGTGGAATAAATCTTCTTTCTCATTCAAGTTACATATTGTGCACACATTGTCAGATCAGACTACTTAATTTAAAATACAATATCTTAAATATTTGCAGATATACAGAAATCAAACGGCATTTCGGATGTACAGAGATGATAGTCTCCGTATTTGAATACATTGTACTTAAATTTTAGTTGGAAAAATGTGTTGTATTGTACTGGAATGGACTTTTTCAAAATCTTAGATATGAAAATATATATTCAAAAAAAAATCGGGTTCGGGTTCCGGGTTTCGGGTTCGAATCGGGTTCGGGTCGGGTCGGGTTCGGTTCCAACTTTGAGTAATCGGGTTCGGGTTCGGATCTTGATTTTCTGATCCGAAGGTTTTCGGGTCGGGTTCGGTTCCTGAAATTCAGAACCCGGACAAACGGGTTCGGGTCGGGTTCGGGTTCGGATCGACCAGGAACCCAAACCCGACGGGTTCGGTTCCATCTCAATCCGACCCGTGAGAAGCTCTACCTACTAGTTAGCGGACGGACGTCACAGGTAATTTTTGTAGAATTATATCAGTAATTAATTCATAGCATAAATTTGTAAAGAAAAATGAAATGTTTGTGAATCAGTATAAATTCATGCAGTTAGAATGAATAATACACCAATTTATTAATGAACACTGCCATTCAACAATGGTAGCCTTGCGACTCAGTATACGATTGACAATATAATTTTGAAAGTAATGGATGAGATCACAATTTAGTAAAAAAAAAGCATTACACACAAGGAAAAAATAATAATTAGGAACTGTATAAATGATGTTGCAAAATCTGACAAGAGCTGATACTTACTTCTATTAATAGGTTATAGTAAATGATACATGTATTAAATGAAAATACGAGTTAAATAAAATTCCTTAACGATATATATAATTTATGAGAACACTATAATAAATTACAGCAGGTTGTCTCTGGTGATCTGGTAGCCGTGGTATTCTTGGTTCTCGAAATACCATTTACTTTTGGCCGATCAGAACGATTGTTTGATTCAGGGATGTAGGAATGGGAAAGGGTAACAACAACTTCGTTGTTCACGGGAGGGGAACTGTTTTCTGGTTCCGGCGATTCCGCTATGGCAACAACTTCGTGCACGTGAGATTCATTTGTGCCAATCTTATTATGTCTACTAATTTCAATGATTTTGTCTTCAATATCTTGAATTTCGGCAGCGATAATTCGTTTCATTTCACTAAAATTACCATGACTTGACTTCTCTACTATAATTCGATTTGCCTCCCTTAGTTTCGCTATAGCGTCCAGGAAGTTTCCTTTATCCGACATTAATTTACCTGCCAATCTCATGGTAGCAATTAGAAGTGACATATTCACATCCGATTGCTTAATTATACATTTTTCAAGCAATTCTAAATTAGCCAGGGCTTCAACATGATAATCAAATGAAATCAAGTCTTTCGTGATGTCAAAATAAATTTTGTGACCCGCTTTAAAATCCTGGTTTCGGCTTAATGCATCGGAGAAAAGTGTCATGTCCACGGGTTTCTTTAACAACAGGCAAACATTGGTCCAAATTCTGAGGGCATACAACGAGTACTGATCATTCATATATTCGTCAGAAATTGTGTAGAACTTATCGATGGCTAATTTACTTCCTTGAATTAATGTTAAATGTTTAATACTGGGTCCGTCTCTACCAATGTTTAGCAGCATGTCAGAGAAGTCTAATAAATTCAAGGTGGCCTTTGGATTATCAGATATTTGGCACTCACTCACTATACAGGCTAAGTGGTTTTGAATAAAAACCACAGTTTCATCTTCCCTCTTCATCTCAGTTAAGCAGTATAGTACAGTTTTTACTATGTCATTCATGTTCGATTCCTCTGTATATATTTTGCTTGGAAGTCTGTCATACGTTGCCTTTGATAGAATCAATAGTTCTGGTACGAGTTTACCGTCCAGTTCTTTTATGTGGCTAAAAATTGTTTTACGTAGTGAATTCACGTAAACAAAATTGTACTCATCACGAGGTACTATATCATCATTCGCGACATATGAATTGAATATTCGGATGACCTCAACACACTCTTCTGTCTTAAGAAGTAACCTGAAGCCGTTAAATAAATAATGTACTACACAGAAGGTCGTATATACATCTTTCAATAAACTTCCCTCTTTTGAACTGGTTTTCAACATTGTGAATGCAGTCTGAATCATTTGCTCGAACTCACTTTCATAATTGGTATGAATAAAAGTAAATAAATTGGCTGCCCCAGGAACCATAAATTCTAAAACAAGTTCATCATTGCCGTTCAAGGACGTGATGATCTCAGCAGCGACTGTTTTGTGCGCCGGTTCACCATGTGTGCGACTCAACTCGCACAGTAATTTGACAGACTTCACCAAGAATAATTTATAATTTGATGAAGACTTACTCCACCCGTCTCGACATTTTTGATTATATTGAACAGCTTCCTCAATTCTCCCATCTGTAAATAGTTTTCTAACACGCTGAATTTGTTCTTTCACAGCACTGTTTAGTCTCTCTTCAATCAGTTGAATAAATTCGCCGTATTTATCTTGGTACCCAGATTTATTTATATACGCCACAACTGATTCTCCTTGCAGAACACACGAGTTATGATTACTATCATCGCGTGACGTTAGACCAGCCTTTATCAAATTAACACATGCGACTAAATAATAGTCGTCAATATGTTGTTCCCGAATGACATGTTGCACAAGTCTGTGGACACTCAAATTATTTTCTTGTCTAGTGATCATGGAGTAATCAGAAAGTAACGAAATTGCGTCTTCAATTATCTCCTTACGAAGTTTTAACTTGTCTTGATTCAATATGATGTATGTCGGGATATTCAGGTGATGAAGTTGTTTTGGAAAATACTGATCATCAATGTACACAAGGGTAATAATTTTGATGTTGTCCGGCGTCATGTACGACATTAAATTCATGAGATCCACTGACATAACGTTTTGCTCTTTGATTTTATTCATTGTTACATTCCATGTTACCAATGTTGTCTGTTCATAAATGTCATTTGTTTGGCCCCAATGTTCAAAGCCTAGTAGTTTTTTGAAATTTTCTTCAAACTGATTAATATATTTTCGCATACCTTTTTTATTGCTTGTTTTCAATTTCTCCTTCTGCGTTCGTATGTAAGCTCCGGCTTGTCGTATAGCCAATGGTAAATAGTGTAACATTCTCGAAATCTCTTTCGCGTAATTCTTCTCCGTATCTGATTGCAATGTCAAATATTTTGTAAAGAATTCGACGGACTCTTCTTCTTCAAATACATCCAATTCAATTCTATCAACTTTGTCGTTCAAAATTCGGTTCCGACTTGTCAGTAATACAAATGGGTTTCGTACATTTGGTTTTATGGTTGGAAGACACT
>JAQGCB010001595.1:0-13929 GCA_034698835.1 Protaphorura tricampata
TTGTATCTGAAGGCTGAGAAGACGCCTTAAAATATATATTCCATTCCAGTGATCACTGATTATGGCCTTAATTCGCTGTTACTCGGCACAGACCACCAATAGTAAAGTAACAAACAATCAAAGGAAATCCGTAGCCATGTTCGCTAAATAAATCGACTCGTCTTTTGAAACATACGTCGAATACACCCGGATAGCAGACTTGTGTTAATTACATTCAGATTTGCAATTAAATTACAAAATTACGACTACAATTACTTAATTGTAATTAAATTACTTACACAATTTCGCATGCAATTTGTAATTGTAACTGAGTACCTTCAAAAATATTCCGCGTAATTTGGAAATTGTGATTAAATTACTTTCAAAATTGAGTAGTGATAATTTTTAAATTGTAGTTGATTACATTTTCAAAGTAATTGACCCTAACCTAAGAATATGTACAATGCAGAATAATCGAATGCCTGATGAGGACGCATTAATGAGTAATGATATATGCTCTGTCATATTTCTCATACAAAATCTTAATCTGTATGACGTATATGACATTCATAAATTATTATTTAAAAAATGTCGTGTGTTTAATAAGCGAGGGGAACTAAAATCGACAGCAATGATTTGCCTGTGCATTTGCACCTCGGGGAAAGTTTATTACAGGTATAAATCCTTTATCGCTAGTCTTCTCATCACTGTCACTCCATCATCATCATCTTTAAACACAATCATAAAGTCATTTACATTTTGCACACCTTCAACGTTACGTTCACGTAATTGTGTATGTGTTTACTCACGATTCACGAGAAATTGAATGAAAGAAAAGGGTTATGAGGCCATTTAATTATAAGGCTTTAAAAAATGGAGGTCAATCCTCACCGGTTCTCTTCTCATCTCAAAATGTCACATTTCATTGTCATTCCTACACACCGTGAAGATTATACATTCTCGCGCGCGCGTGGGATTAAACCGGTAATATCCAGTTTCTCGTATAACCGGAAAATTATAGAGTGACGACTAGTCAAGATTTCAGTCAAGAATTTCTTCACATTTGTTGGAAACGGTCGTCTGTCTTTGCTATGTCGAGAAATCCCTGGCAATCTCTCATCTGGAAAACTATTTTGACACAAGTACGTGAGAGCACGTATCGATTCACCCCATTCACTTGTCCATTTCGGAATAACATTACATTTCTGTTGCGAGGAGATTAACTTTAATGGTAAAACCTCCACACATTTACTCGGAACGTCATGCTCATAATGCAAAATTTCAGCGGAACATATTTTTGTACATGGAAACCGTTGTATTTTGACTTTGTATTTGACACGAAAGGTGTGAAGGAACTACAGAGATTAGAGATAATTTGCATTTTTGGCATTCATTAAATGTTGAGGTGGACTACTACTGCTGTTCTGGCTCGTAACAATGTAGTTCATGATAACAATACATTAAATAGGACAAAACTAACGTAAAGCCCTCTTTTTTTTCTCTTTCACCTTTCCACTTGGTTGAGACTGAAGATGAAGATGTGCAATGTGCATGTGAAGTGAAGACGACTCTCAATCTCATCCATTATTTCATTTCATTGTTGATAATCAAGTCATAAACTTAATGTTAAACTCGTTCTTGGAGTTTAACCAACCAAAAACAACAATAACGCCTTTGCGTTTGCATCTTGCTTGCATGTTCGACACAATAACTTTCCATTGTAGCCAATTACAATTTAAAACTTGTCTTTAACAAAAACCACTATTTTTGCATTTCAATTCTTGTGACGACGATAGTGGCAGTGGTAGTTGAAGTGCAATGAAAACTTACCGGCCAGGTTGCAAATTACAAAGGAATTATTTAGTATAATACGTGTTCTCCTGTGTAGATGAACACACGAGCACCAAGTTATAATTTTGCAGAAATCTTACACTTAGACTTGGACTCAATTTTAGCCTGTAAAAAATTTACAAGCTATTTATCTTGTAATTGTGATTGAAAGTACAAAAAAAAATTAATAATGAAGACTGTCAATATCATCTCAATAATCGGTGAGCAAAAATAACCTATAATTTCGCGTGATTTTGCCAAAAGCGTCCGCATCACAACATTGTGCGACGGGGTTAAGCCTTAGCTCCTGTCATTTCGCTGTAGTGGGGTTCGATTCCCCAGCCTTGTAACTCAAAATTCGAATTTCAAAAAAAACGTTTATTCGTGAACTTTTCTAGAAAAATTAATCAAAATTCTAATCAAATACAGTTCTGTCAATCCAAATTGTGACTATGGCAGAAGATTTCTCAACCCAGGATGCAGAAGTATTTGATGAAAACCCAAAAATTACGAAAGAACAAGCCCATGCATGGAGTCATGAATTTTTCCGAGCACCCAAGTCGACCACTCCTTCTGGACGACCCATTTCTCAATTACATGAGAACCTTGACGATTCTGAAAATGATGGCCGGTCAGAACGAGGGTACAATCACAATCACTCAGGTCCCACTAAGAAGTTTCGAGTCAATACAAGACAGTATGATTTCCCGAATGCTAATGCTAACTCTTTGAGCGAAGATGCCCCGATTGTTAAATTCGAAAATCTGGAATGGATGTTGCAAAAAGTATTTATCTACCCCAGGAGTCATGTTACGAATGAAACGGCCAAAGAATTGATTAAAAACTACATTTCGGACAGTTTTCAATTGACGAGTGGACTTCATACTTCTGTCCAACATTTTATGCCGCTTCAGTTCCTCAGCATGGTATAAAAGTGACAAGGAAATTACTGCGCACGTAAAAATAGATCGATTCCTAATAAAATATGCATTTCTTTTTGTCGTATTCAGTACGAAGGTCAAAGTTTGCCGACTGGAGCAAATGTCATTGCTGTCATCAAAGGAACAGAATGGTCAACACCGAATGATAGACCCATCGTGATTGGTGCCCACTGGGACACTGACAATTTTACTCCTGGTACAGATGATAATGGTTCTGGGGTAGCCAGCATGTTAGAGGCTGCACGAGTTATCTCACATTCAGGATGCAGGTAAATCAAATGACACATAAAAAGTAGCAAGTCAAAGTTAAAATTTCGGTTTTCGCCATCGAATATCTCAAACTATAATTGTGGTAACAATTAGGCCGAAATACTCCATTATTTTTGTGGCCTTTGACCTGGAAGAAGTTGGAAGCCAAGGATCTCTTGTCTTCATTAAAGATTACCTCATGAAAATTCTTCAGACGAATTTACCGACTGAAGTCACTTTCAGTAAATTCCAGGTAATGGTAATGCGAATTTTATGCCCGAAACTGGTTATAGCTTAGAATTTGGAATATTTTTTTTGTAATTACAAGGGAGCATTCATAATGGACACAATTATGAATTTCAACGCTTCAGAAGGATCTCAAACATTTCCAACCGATTGGAGCCTCGTTGTACCAGATGTTTACGAAGAAGTCGCAAATGAGAATTACGTGGGTGATTTCCTATCCATGATATACCGAAAAGATGTAGATTTTAAAATGGCAGAAAAATTCAAACTTCATTGGGATAAATCTAACCATGATTCAAAATACAAGTTGAAAGAATTCCCATTGATTTTGAAAGGGGATTTACCAGAAATGGAAGTGCTTTCAGATCATTTAAATTTTCTTCGGAGTGATCATGCCAGATTTTGGTACATGAATGATACAGAGATTCCATTTACGTTGAATGCCATGCTCATGACAGATTCTGGACCTTATCGTGGGAACATGAGGGCTTGTTATCACACTGTTTGTGATGGTCCAGAGGTACAAATTTACATATTAAATAAAATAATAGCGAAATGATAACGGGACACCTGTACCACTAAAATATATGCTGGACTGATATTTTGTATTTTATTTTCTAGGTCACAGTCTACAATCATCCAGATAACCTTAAATTCCTTGCTAAAATAACTCAAGCCCTAGTTGATACAACTATCGATATGAGTGAATGCAAGGTTCAAGAAAATGTAAGGAAACGTGAAAGTCCAAGCAGTAATGACGTTGACAACATCACTCGAAAAATTGATGCAGTGAATACAGCGTCTAGGCGAATCTCATCACCACTAAGAAATCTTGTGAATATTCTCAAATGGATGCAAAAATCTTACTCTGCATCATAAATTATTAATTTGGAATAATTGTTCCTAAATCTTAACCAAAATCAGTCATTTTACATCTACCCTACCGCGCACGGATTAGAAGAACCATCACCTTAAAATTAAGTTGTAAAAGTAATCCCACTGTGTTTTACTCAACAATTTGTGCATAAATTATTTATGATGCATCGGACGAGGCATATTACAGAACACGTACGCGTCTATTACAATGTTACCTGCTTTGTGAATTGTTTTTTTATTTTGTTGAATTTGTTGTAATAAAAAATCGGAAAATGAACTCAATTTAATTACCCAGTATATTTTTTTAATTAAGGAAATATTTTTAAAAGTAGTGACTTAGCCAAATTCACCATGCATGTCTGAGGGGTCAGATTCTCAACCTAGTAGAAGAGATCTCGCACCCATATAATAGAAAATACTATAAATAAATTAGTAAAAACACGACATGTAATTTTTTGTACGTTTTTAATCATTTATGTCACAATTTCTCTTCCACCACACAATTCTCATTTGATTTGATTCGCAGACGACGACGATTTCATTTTACATTTTTTAAACATTTTTTGTGACCTCTGTGGGTTCACAGTACACTTAATTTCAAATTCTTTCATTACAATTTGATTTGGAAGTGTGAGTGTGACGATTTCATTTGTTTGTGCTTGACGTGATTGTGATTTTGATTCACTTGAAAATTTGGATGAGTTATTTGATAAAATGGGTTTGACTTTGATTTTGATTGAAGTTTGGGTGAGTTTTAGTAGTAGGTCTCCAATTCAACCCAACCTCCTGGGTAGCGACGGAGCAAGAAACGACGAACTTCATCATAAATAAAAATGAAGAGAGAAAATGGAAGTGGGATGAACCAGTAAGTCCAACTGTAGAAATAAAGTAATGACATTTTTTAAAAAATCTTCTAAAAAAAACGTGTTACTTTTTTCATTGTACTTACTCGAGGGGATAAGTTTTCAAAGCAACTGGAAATCCTGGGGTGTAAGACAAGATTATAGCCAAACATGTTTCGAAGACAAGGCCAAAGTCCAAAAACCAGTTTCTGTAAAGTAATAGAAATTTTAAAAATGTTAAAAAATGGTAAGCTGTAAGCTTTGGGAATTGAACCCCGCTACATCGAAATGTCGCGGGTGAACCCGTAACATTATACTACGACGCCCTTGCTATTCTATCAAAATATTATTTTCCATTTACGTCATTTTTTGTTGAATAATGGAATTCCGACGAGTTTTTGACACAATCAAATCCGCCCATTGGACAATCACAATGGCGACAAAGAATCCAGTTTGACAGGTATACTCCAACTCTTTCCGGGAACGATAAGTCTGATGGCGAAAATAAAACCAAGCGTGGATTTTATAATATCGGTTAATATTTACAGGCTTATAAGGTCAAATAAAATTTACCCATTCTTGACCATAAGAGTCTGTGAGGTCATTCACACTGCGACTGTCCCATTGACTACGCAACTGAAAAAGATCTTTTGGAAGAAATCCATTGCTAGCCATGATGAAAAAGTAGGAGAAAAATCCGGCCAAAGCTTGAATGATTCCAATTTGTCCGTATGACAAAGAAATGAGACTAAAATTACAGAATAGTCGTTTAATTTAAAATTTCATAATTTGTTGTGCTTTAGTAATTAGTTTAATGAATTACCGCTCGTTCACCAATTTATCCTTGTGTGGATCTCTGGGCTTTCCTGTCATTTAAAAAAAATTACGGATATTTAGAATATTTTTAGAAAATACCTACGTCGAATTTGCCATAAAATACTTACGGAGCATAATGTCGCTTTCGGGTTTCTCGTAGGCGAGACTGATGGCCGGAATCTAAAATATGCCCAAAAATAAATACGTTTAAAAACTTTGGCTAATAAAGTATGAATAAATTTGGGAAATATACTGGAATTTATTTTGTTACCAAATCAGTTCCCAAATCAATGAGGAGAATTGTAATGGTTCCAAGTGGGAGTGGAATTCCAACAACAATGAAGAGCAAAAATGGTGAAATCTCAGGAATGTTAGAGGTCAAAGTGTATGCAATGGATTTTTTTAAATTGTCAAAAATCAGACGTCCTTCCTCAACTCCAGTGACAATAGAAGCAAAATTATCATCCAAAAGAATCATATCTGCTGCTTGTTTGGACACATCTGACCCAGCAATACCCATTGCAACACCAATATCAGCTTTTTTGAGAGCTGGTGAGTCATTGACACCATCTCCAGTCACAGCCACAATAGCTCCCAATCGTTGACACCCTTCAACAATGATCAATTTTTGTTGTGGTGACGTTCGAGCAAATACAATTTCAGTGTGGTGCAATAAAATATCATCCAATTCATCAGAGGATAAATCCTTCAACATTCCACCATGAACAACAGCTGCCCTTGCGTCCGTTGGGTTCACTTGTTCGACTGGAATTCCAAGACGAGCAGCCACATCTTCAACTGTCTCATTTTCTAAAAAAACAATACATAACTATTCAAAAAATATTCCAAATAACTTCCAAGACAATTTTTTAATGTAGTAAATATTTAGTCTTACCAGGTGAAATGATACCGACTGAGCGAGCAATAGCTTTGGCCTGAAATGAATAAAATTCAGTTTATTAGTACGTGTACAGTTATATTACTACAGTAGTATATACACAGTTATATTACTACAGTTATATTACTACAGTTATATTACTACAGTATATTACTACAGTTAAACACATACCGTGATTGGATGATCACCGGTGACCATGATGACCTTAATTCCAGCAGATCGACATTTCGCAACTGCATCAGGCACGGCTGCACGTGGAGGATCAATCATTGAAATCAGTCCAAGAAATCGAAGACCTTCGATTGGAAAATTTACAGTCTCAGTGTCAAAGGCAAACTCTGGTGTGAATTTGTCAGCCGGAAGGAAGAAATCACAAAAGCCTGTACAAAAAAATTGTAATCGTTCAATTACCAATTCCATTTGAATGGTAATTTTGAATGGTAATTTTTTCAATTACCAAGTACACGCTCTCCAAGTCCACCGAGTTCATTGTAAGCCGTTTCGAATGCGACACGAATTCCATCATCAATTCCTTTCTCGGCTCCATTCGTGAAGATCGTAGTACAGCGATCAAAAATACGCTCAGGGGCTCCCTGAATAAAAAAATAGATAGGAAAATTATTTAGAAAAAATTGTCACAAAATTTTTGTATTTTATATCCACCTTCATGACCAACAACAATCGGGCATCGTCTTCACAAATATGAATTGACACTTGGAATTTATTACTGGAATTGAATGGAATTTCAGCAAGTTTCCTATTTCTTGCACGAAACCCAGCAATATCACCGATTGCGAGTTCTGTGCATTTCAATAATGCAGCTTCAGATGCATCCCCATTTATTTCACGTTTTAAAATAGGAACGTCTTCTTGATGACCTTTGAATTCCGCACGATTACAAATGGCTGCACAGCGAGAAATTGCCTGGTATAAAAAAAGACACATGATTTCATGATTTATTTATGAGAATAATTAAAAAAGTCCAACAAAATATGTCCAATTTTTTTATACCTTGAATCCTTCACTAGTCTTGTCAAAAGTTGCGCCAGATTGATCTTCAGTCGTATCGGATTCTACGATCGCATCGTCATACCAAAAATGAGCCACAGTCATCCGGTTTTGTGTCAAAGTTCCAGTCTTATCTGAACAAATCGTGGATGTTGATCCCAAAGTCTCAACGGCTTCCAAATTTTTGACCTAATTTAATATAAATAAATAATTTCAAGGGAGTCCTGCGGAATCCACAGATTTTCTTTGCAAGAATTATTTACTTACCAGACAATTCTTTTGGGCCATACGTTTAGCAGTCAAAGTAAGACAGACCTGGTAAATTTTTTTCATTATAAATATTTGACAGCATACGTACAGGACAACCAAGCACACTTGAACATTAATTAGAGCTTACGGTGACAGTTGCCAAAAGTCCTTCAGGTACATTCGCAACAATGATACCAATGAGAAAAATGACTGCCTCTAACCAATGGTAGTTCAGAATCAAAGCAATGATGAAAAATGTAACACCGAGAAAAACGGCAAATCCGGTAATGAGGTTAATGAAATGTGAAATTTCTTTGGCAATTGGAGTCTCTCCGGATGTAAGTCCAGAAGCCAAACCAGCAATTCGACCCATAACCGTAACATCACCAATATTGACCACAAATCCTCGGCCAGTCCCTAGAAATTGAAATGATTCGTGAAATTAGTATTACAAAATAGGCCCGCTGATATTTACTCAATTCGTACGTACGACAAAATTCCGTCTCAATTTTACCTTCAATTACATTTGTTGAGAAAAATGCTAAATTCTTTGTCTCCAATGGATTATCATGCGTGCATTCAGGGCTACGACTCTGAGGCTCAGATTCTCCCGTCAAAGATGAATTATCAACCTATGAAAATATCATAATTAATTAGAAACCCCTTTAAAATTGATAGCGGGAATTGGCCAGGTGTAATCTGATAAATACGATTCTTACCTTGAGCCCAGCTGCTTGAATAATCCTAAGATCCGCAGGGACTCGATCTCCGAATTTGATGTCCACCAAATCACCCTTCGTCAATTCTTCCGCACGAAGTGTGACTAGAACACCGTCCCGAGTCACAGTCGCGTACTGTGGGACCAAACTTTTGAAGGACTCCATAATTGATGCGCTTTTTGATTCTTGATAGTATGAAAATAGACCGGAAAGAATGACGACCACGGCCAAGACACATCCCAAGTATAACTAAATATGAAGAAAAAATTGTGAAATGTGAAATGAAATTGTCTCTCAGAATTTTATTTCCTGAAAATTTTGAAACTTACATTGTCCATACTCGGATCATCATTTGAGAAGTACTCAGCAATAAAAGCGATGAAACAAAGAACTGATCCACCCCAAAGTAACAAAGCAAATCCACCAAAGAGAGCATTCAAAAATTTGACCCATTCTGGAGTTGTTTTTGGTGGGGTCAAACCATTAAGACCGTACCTTAAATTCCCTTCTTTGGCAGCTTCAGTCGTAAGCCCCTGCCGTTAAAAATTATGATTAAACTAGGTGGTCTCCCAGCACGGCACAGGTGTATTAGAAAATTCAATGATATCGCGACTTACCGCGACGGGGTCTGTATTGTAACGTGCGCAGAGTTCCTCAAGTTCAATCTTATGATCATCAAGATCAAGCTCTGTTTTCAATTCTTCCAAATTTTTCTCCTTCAGATTTATCGAAAATTAATTAATTCAAAATTTGCATTCATTTTCTCTAAATTATTTCAAGAAAATATTATGTATTTCACCTTTGGCTTTGGTGCCATGTTTTATGTCTCAGCAGCACCCAAACTCCGGGCGAGCCAACCGAACCAGATTTGTCACAAAAATGTTATTCCTTTCGATATTAGTTTTTAGGACAGGATTTTTGCACAGCAGTTTTTTGAACCTTGTTTGTGGAATGGCAGGAATGTTACTGATCAGTCGGAATGTCCAAACTGAAATTTTGGAAATGAAATGTTAGGCTTTGCAACTATTATGTTTGTTTGGAAACGGTTTCGAAGTTGCTACGCGAACCAGTATGGGCTTTTCTAGAGGATATTACAATTTTTAATTCGAAACCCTTTGTGTGCACGCACAGTATTGAAAATCAAAAGTCTTTAATTTTTAACACAATTTAGCACGGCTTGTCAGAAACAACTGCGGATAACTGAAATCACGGCGAAATTGTCTAAATCTTGGAAACCGTTCAACCATCTCAATACGTAAATATTTATGCCAATTCTAGCAATCGAACCTAAACGGTTTGTGGTATGGGTTCAGCTCCCGACCGGTAAAATATTCAAAAAGTGAGACTGAGGACCGAATTTTTAACGTTGGCTAATTAAATTCTTCAGTAATTTCACTGACGAGTCAAGACGCGAATGAAGCCGTCGGACTCAGATTGAAAAACAATGGCGTTGTTGAATTTGGCCAAAACGAAATACAATTGTTAATGTTTGCTGTTGTTTTTGTCGTTCCCTGGGATATGACACGCACACCGGGCCAATTCTATTTTAAAATTAGGTTTTCAAAATTTTGACTTTTCGGTGATGTGATGATGGTGAACTTGGGATGACTTTGGGATGAATTTTCACAGTTTTGAATGTGTAATTTAAATTGAAGTGAAAAAAAGAAGCGTCAGGGTTTGCGTCTGCAGGTTCTTTTCGAGAATGGATTGTTCATTTTTATTTTCCAAAATCATATAAATGCTAACACAAGACTGAGTAATTATTGGGAATTCATTTCGGCACAATTACACAAATGCTGAAATGGAAATGAAATGTCATTCATTGAATTACATTTTCCGTTTTAATGTCGTAATTTCATTCGTCAATTTTGTATTCTAGTGAAATAATTTCATGAAAATTAGTTTTTTGTAACAAATATGATACAATTTTCATATGCTCAAACGCAAATTGTAATGAACTCTCCAATTTGTGCTGTCTGTAATTATTTACAAACGGTCATTCGTCTAGAAATACCTATTGTGTCAAAATTTAGTAACTTCTATATATTTTTACGTAATTTATGATTCGTTTATTAGTGATATCATTACAAAAATGCTACTTTTTCATTTTTTTTCCAAAAATTGTTGAATAGGTATGAAAAAAAAGTCGCCAAAGTGCACTTTTGTGTACAATTTCAATGTGATTTTTCTCTATTCCCGAGCACCCAGGAAGAGGCGGCCATCAAAAACCGCAGGATTCAAATCAACCACGATATTATTTTTATTCATTCCAAAAACTTCCTTTCTTCTTTCTTCTTTCGAATTGACCAATTTGACCTTGACCCCATACTATACTGCTGGCCATGACGACTTTTTTGTGACCAACCGTGACCTTGACCTCTGACGGTCATACATTTAAAATGAGTAGTGTATTAGCGGGGAAACTCCCGCTAGATATTTTGAGTCTAATTCTTCACTGTAGAATTCAACGAAGGACTTATTCAGTTTTTCAATCCCGGTCGTCTCGCTGTGTTATGTGTGGAAGTCGAAACCGTGACCGTGAGGTTGATCGATTTTCAAGGTCATTTGCTACAAAGGTCACGATCACCGGTGAAAGAGGAATTCATAATGCAGTGTCTGCCAAATCCTCACAATTGGTGGCATTAAAATGTAATCCGGCCGAGGATGACCTGGCTGTAACCTTGACCGAAGACCCTTTACCGTTAAAACCAAAAACCGTGACGACGACGACCAAGAAGAAGAAGGTCACGGTTACAGCTACAAATCCTACGAGTGAAAAAGCCCTCAAAGCCCTCAAAATGGAACAAAGAGAAAAAGCTGCAAAGGTCAAATTTGAAGATTTATTAAAAGCAGGGAAGGAAACGAGTTTGAATTCAATTTTATTGGCATATTTGGAATTGGCAACTTTTACGGGTCAACCGCTCAGGGCACTCCAAACTCTTAATTTTTATCGTGGACGTGGTCAACAATTTCCAACCGTGATTGGGGCACCTGCATTCAATACAATACTGAATTGTTATTCTGCAAAGGTAATCTTTCGTAATGAATATAAATTTGAAGGCCTTTTTGTATGACTTTGATTGAATGCTATTCCTTTTTTGTATGCTTTTAGGGGAATACAGCCAAAGTCAAAGAAATTCTTCATTTCATGGCCAAGGAACAGGTGAAACCAAATTGTCAGTCCTACGCTGCGCTTTTCGAGTCACTTGGAAGAAATTCATCCAAACCCAATAATTTAAAAGCCATTCAAGAAGCCATCAATTCACTGAACGATGATGTAAGAAGTAAAACAAAATTGTGTAGGTCATTGTTGTTAATCAGCCGGAAATTAAATATATCGTTCTTTTATTTTCAGGGATTCAAACTCAACGATCTCTTCAATCAAACTGTTTTCACGGGGGATCAGCAAGAAATGATTCTGACAGCCATTCGTAGAAAAATTCCTGTTTTTTATCCTGTGATCAATCAGCCGTACATGGACTACACGTGTCCACTCCTTCTACACTTGAATGCGAGGAATAATAGTGGGAACGCTTTCGTAAATGTGAGTTTAGTTTGTATTCTGAGGCTCAAGAACATTGTTAATGATCATAACTTTCATTTCCAGACCGAACAGCTTTTTTCACCTGCCCAAGGACTCATTTCTGAAACTAAACTCCAAGAAATGGCAACCAAACAATTGGAGACTGAACTACGTGGATTCACGACAATAAAATCCATTCAGAAAATTGAGGAAGCTAAAACGGCTGCTTATTTTGTGAGTTGTTGGAGTAACTTCTGATTTCATTTTTAATTCGAACGGTAATTTATTTTATCGTTCAATGTTTTTTCTTGAAAATTATTAGAGAAAAACACTAGAAGAGACTGAAGAACGTTGGAACAAATCCATTGCG
The DNA here is from genome assembly GCA_034698835.1 of Protaphorura tricampata. Classification (NCBI taxonomy): domain Eukaryota; kingdom Metazoa; phylum Arthropoda; class Collembola; order Poduromorpha; family Onychiuridae; genus Protaphorura; species Protaphorura tricampata. The sequence continues at coordinate 12,547 of JAQGCB010001595.1, forward strand.
GAAGCATTTGAGCGGAATTTTAATACAATTCATAATCAGAGTTTCACAAACAAAAATCACAGACATATAAATATTCAACCTTTTCTAAAAATTTTAACCGTCGAAGACTGTACGAGTATTATTAAACGGGTAAGATTAACTTTTTAACATACATACCAGTCTAGTGAATCAAGTTGGCATTGCAATTTAATTATTTTTTTTATTTCCAGGAAATTCGAAAATTGGCCGAAGGTTCTGAAACATACAGCTTGAGTCTGTCTCATCTTCAACGAGAGATTGGTGAACAAGTTTTATCTCGCTATGACATTTTATACAAAAAGGAAAAGGGAATTTTAGACAAAGTTGACAAATTGTACCGGGAATATGTCAAATGGTATTTGAATCCACCACCTGGTCAAGTACTCAATTCTAGGCAAAAGTGGCAGGAGTTGTTATATGAGCCGAACTCACCTGGACCGCACATTGTAAGTTTTCACTATTTTTTTGTTCCTTTGGACTGAAAATTTATGTGCGTAATTAATTTTATTTCGAAAGGACATTGGGGAGAGAACTTGGCCTAACAGTGTGCTCTGTACAATTGGTCGTTTCCTTTATGAAATTATTATGAGGGACATCAAAATAAATGCCAACGTCATGAAGATTCATCCCGGTGAAGAGTAAGTTTTTAATTTCCAAGATTTTTCCATTAATTTAACGTTTTGGAACTTGATACAATATTTTTAATTAAATTCTAGACAAATAGTTCCAGCTTTCTACAGTATATTTAGACTGCAGGGTTACCATATGAAGGAAGAGATTAAACCACATCCAGCTCTTGTTAAATTATTTCAAATGGGAAGTAATAATGAGTTAACATTTGAATCAACAATGGTTCCAATGGTTTGTCCACCTTTACCGTGGGCTTCCATTCGAACTGGCGGGTATTTACTCTCTGCTGCCAAAATCGTTCGGTGAGTCAAGTCAAGAATTCAAAGATTTAATTTTTGAAATTGGGTTTGGTTTTGGTTATTTTGAATTGAGTCTTAACATTCGACATTCAGATTGCCGTACCAAGCTCATCAACAGAAACATAGACTAGAGCAGTGCCAACCTGAAGAGCTATACCCTTCACTGGATTCCTTGAACCAGTTAGGAAATGTTCCTTGGAAAATCAACGAAAAAGTGAGTGTCTAATTCTAAAAGCATTTTATAATCAGACAAAGTTAAGACTAGAACTGGAATGATTATTTTTAAATTGTATTTGCAGGTTTTGGATATTATAATTGAAGTTTTCAATAGTAAGGGTGATGAGTCCTTAGCCATCCCACCACCTCCATCAGAATGTCCCACAGCCCCACATGTTGATCCTTCTATGGACAAAGAGGAAAAGATCAAGGCATACAG
>JAQGCB010001596.1:0-13919 GCA_034698835.1 Protaphorura tricampata
GGTTTAAATTCTCTACCAACTTATGTGTGAATTATGACGCATTAAACTCAACTTTTAATTTTTGGCCGAAAATGGCCTAAAATCGCAAAATAGCCAAGGCTATATAGCCTTGGATTTTTTTGGGTCAAGAAAAAAAAAGTTGAGTTGAATGCGTCATAATTCTCACATGAGTGAGTGAAGAATTTGAGTCCAGTCGGCTTCTGAGAAATGTCATGTTTTCATGGTCATCCGGTCTCCTATAGGCTAAGAATATACAACATTTCCAGATTTCTGTGTTGCGCGAGAACGCGAGGACGCACTGGGATGAACCATACCTTAACAGGAGAACGACTCAAAAGTGAGTGCGAATGTCACGTTATGATATTGCTGACGCCATCATGTTTCCTTGACCAATTAGTTAGGAGTTTCCGAATTCTGGATTTTCAACTTTTCGAGCGTCGTGCGCTAAGAAGACAACAACTGGAGTTGGTTAAAGTCTAACATGACTGTTCCGAGAAAATATTCCAAAGAGGGTAGCTAATGAAATTTGTTATCATGTTTTACCCAATTATCTAGCTATCCATAGACTATTCTATTCTTTTCTTTTGTAAATTTTATTTCACAGATTTATTTTATACTGATTTGTGTTTCCATCGTAAGACATACAATAATCATACTTGCATGTGTGAAGTGTGATTGCAGAGGTTATTGCACGTTAATTAAAAATCAATGCATTTTAATTTTATGCGTCTCATAATGGATTATCAATCACTTTCAGCCAATCACTCATTCAGAGGCGGCGCGATATCACTGTGATATCTCTACTAGTACTCATTAATAGCAGTGTACTTTATAATTCTTTCAATTTGAGCACTCGACTTCCTTCAATTCGACCAGATATGTTACAAGTTGGCAAGTATTAAGTAAAAACTTCTCCTTTAATGAAACGACGGTTAAGTTTATTACCTAAATAGGTAATAAGGGCAGTTCACATCCGGGTATCATCGATATAAAGCAAATAGCGTTCAATTAACTTTTTCAGTGCTACCATGCATATTCGTATAATATTATAATGTTAGATTTAATTCAGTTCAGACATTTTTGGTTCAGGTTCTGGATCAGGATTAGTATGCTGTTGATTGAAGTAATTGAGAAGTAATCCCATCGGCGTTTCTTTGCGAGTGGCCTTGTCCAACGTGTTTTGAATTTTATTCCCCAAATTCCGCAGACGCATCGAGGCGTGGATATATACAACTGCAGAGATAATGAAAAAAATAGTATTAAATAATTATTGTCCTATAAAGCCCGATGGCTACTACAAAAAGTTTTGTTCATTTTTGATTTGTATTGGTCGGTCAACTTACGTGATAACGAAATCATTAATGAGAAAACGAACACAACCATGGATCGGAAGGTAAATGGCAGATAGAACCATATGAAGATGAGTACTGCTGCCACAGCTGTATTGGCCTGTGGGTTTGTTTCAATCATAGAACTTCGCCACAAAGCTGCAGCGGCGGTTAGAAAAAAACCCACAATAAATTCCACTGGGTGAAGGTACCTGTAAAAGTTTAAAATGCATATTATTCTCTAAGTATTTGAATAGGGAATCTGTAGAGAAACACAAATAAAATCAAGATATAAAGATCATACATGGCGCAGAGGATGACCGCGATGATGAGCTCGGCGTAGTTGGTTTGATAATACAATAGATTATTCTTGACTCGCTTCGGCCAGGAGATGGCACTACTGGGCAAATCAAAGCGAGCAGAACCAAGCAGGAAATCGTCGAGAGGGCGTGTCGGTGGATATACCACAGACGACTGCGGCGGCTTAAAAACGTTTTTCATCATTTCTGTGTCTTCTCTTAGTTGTTTTACATTTTCCAATCGTCTCTGCAATTCTGTCTCGTCAACTCTGAAAATACACGTACTTGCATGAGTTGGACTCATTTAGAATCTAACAATTTGGGTTAGAATGGCCATTCCAGGACAGGAGAGCCAACCAACCAAATTCTACATGCTTCAAATTAAATATTTGTTTGGCACATACTTTGAAAGTGACCTTAACCAGTCTTCTTTGAGTGATTCACCAATCGACCCGCCGATATCTTTGGAAGCTAAATTAACTAATTTCTCTGCAGTCGATTTCTTTGTTTTTCCTTTTCGTAACTTATCTATCTTTGCAGACAACTTTGAGAACATTTTGAGCTTAGATTTTTAAAGCAATACCTATAAGATAGTGATACTGATATTTAGTGAGTAAAAGTTTGAGACGTTTAGATTCTAACAGAAGGATAGCTGAATAAATTGTTAGTTGTATAAAAATATATAAATAGTTGTGGAATGAGCACACGTCAAGTTAATCACGGAATAATAGACTTTAAACTCGGACGTGTCATTTTACTCTACAAAATTTGTTGCGTCAAGTCAAATAATCTACATTTCTAATGACAGAGTGAGTGGAAACTGATATAGATAAAAATTTGAGATATTTTTATAACAAAGAAAACGCTTTTCATGCAAAGCAGACGTAGGCTTATTTGGTACGGTCGATTCAAGTATCCTGCTATAGATTATAATGTCGATACACCATTCATTCTCCATGCGCTCACCGTTGTTCCCTTATAAATCGAGAAGTGGATAACAATTTATTTTCCCATTAATTAACGAGTAAAATGTTCATTACGATAACCCGATAGCGATAGTGTAGGTATTCGTGGGCTAGTTTGGTATCCCTCTCAGATTTAGATTAATAGTATCAAGTGGATAGTGCATTGTGCAGTGGATGCCTCCGACGTCCCCAAATTCTGAACATATCAGAGATTTTTTACTATGGGCGAATCCGTGTTCGATTGAACAGAAAGAATTGTTCTTACAGAAATACACAATTCACGACTGCATGATTACGTTTTTTATTCATTTCTGTAGAAAACGTAATTATTGTACAATTTATTTTCACATTCCTCACCTATATACACATACAGACAAAATTCAATCCAACCGTAAAATTAATAACATGTTATGTATATTTATATATTTACATAGTTATGCATTTGTTTCACTTTACGTAATTCATTTATCCTTACATACAAGCATACAACACACATGAATGCATAACAATACATTTATTTTTGATGTAAATAATCCGGTAGTGAGCTCGTTATGATAAATGTGACTTAAACATACATTAAATTCATCAATTAAAAAATTCCAAGTCTCACTTTGTAACAAACACAAATAGAATTACACATCCGTCCGAACACTCGTGCCAAACAATGTGTAAATATTTTTACCCGTACATGCATACCCAACAATAATGACCATTCATTCTCACCGACATTATTTCTATTTACACGTACGTCATAATTTAATTAATTAATATACACTTAGCTAATTAATTACTTGAATGTAATAACTAGAAAACGTCCTGAGTTTTTAAATAACGTCAGAATAATAATAACAAAAAATGACTATTTATGATGATAATGATGAAAGGGATGCGATGCAAAAAATGGCGCCACAACGTGCGCGCGCGCGAAAGGGAGCTTTATTGATCAGAGGAATGAAAATAGGGGGTAGGGTACGCGTACTTAGGGAGGGTATGGTAGAGGGGGTACCTAGTCATGCGCATTTATAAACTTATACATGCATAGTAGAAATATTAAGAGTCGGCAGCGCCATGCTGGAAACTAATAGTCGTCGTCGTCGTCATATCTGACGGGTCAGTAATAAATTAATAATTTATTGAGATTTCCATTCTTGATTATTTTTTTCGGAGATTCTGTTTTGTCATGCGTGCGTGCTTGCGTGCTTAGTGTTACATAAATTGGGATAGATATTCTTCCAAAAATAGGCACTGAGCTTTTCTATGTAATGTATACGAAACGAACGAGTACATTTTATGTGTATGTATGGTATAATATAATGATGTCACATTGGATGAGTTAGGTTAATTTAATTAGTTAATAAATTGATTAGTTGACTATTTATGTAAATAACCGTAGATTGAATTAAATTAACCGTATGGATAACTGGGTTGAAGGATTTCATTTGGATGATTCTGTTGATTGCTCCCAATGTCACTACCAAGCCCGCCCTTTTTCCCACACTGCTGTTAAAAAATAGAAAACCAAAGTTTCTGATTAGTAAACTAATTAGTATCGGAATTAAATTTTAATATTTATTCGCTTTACCTCTTGACGCCTTTGCCAAGACTGCATGGCTTGCTTGTACTTTTGAAATTCATGGCACCACTCGGCATAAACTTTTTGGAAGTCTGAGGACTGCGCAGGGGCAGAACACTTTTGAACCTCAACGGTCACGTTGTATGAACACAACGTTAAGGAAATGTCTTTTTCTTCATATCTTAGCTGCCATTGGCCGCCGTCAGTCTCACTCACGCTAAGAATCACCAACCCACGCTCAGCGGTTAGCACATACTTTTCGGAACTGTGCAGAAAATAACAAATGAAATCAGCATCCAACGTGTATCCTTTGAGGTTAATATTCTATCTATGAGCAATATCTTTTGTCATACCTGTATTTGATGGGCTCGGGGTCCGAAATCCCATTCTGACTCATGGGGGCCACATGGTACCACTTGTACGGTTGGGCCGAAAGGGAAGAGGGTGTGTGTCCCGGAAGCGTTACGGAACACGTTAAGTGTAAGCTCTGGGCCCATGTGGCCACGATTCGCTTCTGTTGGGCACATCGGCGACAATTACAAACATTCCCGTTACCGCCAACACTTTGTAGGAGTCTGAAAAAAAAAATTCATAAACCACATTGTCAACTTGATAATTCCAATTGACCGAAATTTTTTCAAGGAATTGTGTATATTAAACTTACCCGGGCATGTAAGGTTTACAACTCCCTTCTTTACTGTCCCAACCACAGTAAGGGTCCCTCACACATCGGACACAATTATCGTAGCGGGTTCGGCAGGGGTTTACACCGATTTGTCGCACGCGGAAGTCTGACCCAGTATAAATGGCCTTGTACTAAACAAGAAAAGAGGAAATTAGGGTCATAGTTCCAAGACATGATGCATAATTCTTGATTGATTAGTAATTTAATTTACCATTGATGAAATGTCCATGGCCCGAATTGGCTCTGGGTAAGTACCCTCTAAAATGTCAATGAGTTCGGAATGACTGGTGCCCTCTAGGTCCCGCCATTGGACTATCTTGTAGACCTTCCCTTCATTTGTTCCCGCGAAGAAGACGGTGTAAAAATCATTGGCTTGGCGGGATAGGGGGACAGGGACTTTGTCCACGACTAAATGCGTGAATGTGAGATCTTGAATGAAAAAGGCGGGTTTCCCGTCCTCATGACTCACCGCCTCGTCCATCAAAGGGTGGGAACGGATAAAGTTGAGAACGGTATCTGAAATAATTCAAAAAATAAAGAAATAACAAATATGTCCCGACAATTTTAGCTAAGATTCTGCCGTGGAGAATATCGCAGATGATCTCTGACACATTCATTGAATTTCCGCTTAATAGGAAGAAAAATACAAAACACTTAAAATGGAACGTCGAGATTAACAAATACGTCAATAGATGTGGAGATGACGAGATGAGTAATGGAAATCTGAAGTGTTTTCATATGTTGGACAAGTAGAAGTTTTGTCTGGAAATATGTACCTGGTAATGTTTGAGTGTCATTGACGCACTCTCCAGGGCGAGGTTCTGGGACACGGGATGAAAGTACTGGGAGCCAAGCAGAGCTGTACAAAAAACATTTTGCAATTACGATACTAATACATAGTGCTCGTAGTATGTTAAAGCAATATTCATTTCAAGGGGAAATGAGTATTTGATATGTATATTATACGCTGTGACATGATTGCTCGCACGTATTTATGTCGTGGAGGGAGTCAAGTGAGTCAAGTAGGATTCGACAAGAACATGATAATTAGGATTACTTTTAACTTTTACGTTAGATAAGGTAATACAAGAATATATCAAGTTTAAGCTCGAAATGTTATAGAATGTTAATTTCGTATCCCGAACGTAAACAAATCTAGGGGACAGGTGTTTACTTCCGGTACATTATACCAAACACCGCTCAACAAACAACAAATTGACCTTGCGAATACTATTTCATCAAGTGTATCCAAAGAGAAATGGACCCCTGAACAACAAGATCTGTGGAAATATGTCGAAGAAGATTGTACCCGTAAGGAATCCCTCGGTCAACTTGCCCTTATTTTAGCTGAGATGAAGCAACAAAAGCAAATAGGAACCGATGTCTCGATTATTCGTGACAACCAACGATTTGACCATGTCAACACAACTAGGGCCGGTGATAAAGTTTTCGTTCAAAATGTATTCTACTATTTAACAGGGAAATTCCTAACTATCAATGTAGGAAACAATGATACTTTAACATTCGAACATGAATTCTTACCCATAGTTGCTGAGTAATTCAATTATTTTGTTCTAATCTATTTTCCTTACTTAAATAATTTGGAATTAAATTAAAAAATGCTGAATGTTTTCCTACCTTGAAGTGGCTTGTTCCTTAAATTTCCCTTTGAAAGCATCCTGGATAGAGTCAAGGGTGAAGACACAAAGGGCAGACCCACTGAACCCTTGACCAGTGTTTGTGAACACGGCATAGAATCGACTCTCATCTCCTGGAACTCTGAAGACTGATTCTAAAAAAAAATTCACAAAAATTTCAAACACACATTAGTTTTTGCAATTCAAAATAGGCTACAAAAATTATATTCGTGCTTACGAATTTCGTTGAAATAGAAAGGATAGTCTCCTGGAACGGAGCAATTGAGTCTGGCTTTTAAATACGTTGCCCAATTCTGAACCAATATATTTTTTCCTCCAGTGTCACGTTTACAGACTCGAGCAACACGGGAATAAATATTTTTACCGCAATTCATATACTCAACGGCGGGTTCACGAAAGAAAAAGTACACGTACTCTCCAATCTCAAAGGATCCCACGAAATTCGGCTCTGAAAAAACAAACAGGCATCAAATGATTAAAATATACTGTTTTTTTAGCCTTTGGCTTTGTCGTATTTTTGATTAAATTCTTGACTTACTCTCAAGCCATTTTGAGTCATATTTCAAAGTTCTTTTGAATGAATGTTGTTTGTGACCACTCGTGTTGTACAAGTCCGTGCGAAAGATGACCGTGTCAGCTTTTGTAAACTCCGCATTCGTTCCACTGTAGAATGAATGAAATAAAACGTATATGTAATAAATAGTGTTAAAGAAAGACGCATTCTGTCTCGAAAAGATGGACCAGGTTAGAACCTGATTGCGTACATAAGAGTATGTACGAGTACGACTCACTCGAAATGACAAAACAACAAAGGGAATGAGAAATACAATCCCCGTCAAGTGCATTGGCCAAATGGAAAGCCTATGGCCAGAGTCAAGTATCAAATAAACTTGAGAATCTCTTGTTTCACAAAATCGCCCCCTTCAAAACAAATCTTGAATCAATCCTCCTTACTTTGTTGGATTCAACGTTAATGGGATCACATAACTCAAACCTAGCCATTAATATATGTCGGTTCAAATCAAAATGGAGGCCTAACCAGAATTTTCCAGCTCTGCAGTCAAACCAACCCAAAATTTAAAAGTCTTTAATGAAATTACCTGTAGAGCCCGGGAAGATTGTCCGGGTTACCATTCTCTACCCAAATGGCAGTGGAGTTATCATTTGGGTCATAAGGACATCGAGCAGTCCCTTCACCGATTCCAGGGACGTGAGATTGCCTTGGGAGTGGCGTCAAATTCGACTGTGAAATACCAGGTAAATATTAAGTTAAAATTCCACTTGTCAAGTAAGCTAAAGTTACTACACGTAACATAATAAGACATGAAATAGTGTTAAAAATTGTTACAGAAAGAGAAAGTTAGTGTACGGCACGTCTACATTCTATGAAAGAAAGTATACAGTACTATATAGGAGGTTAAGAGATTGACAGGTGAAAGTCTTACGTTCGTCTCCAAAAAAGTTGGTACCTGGAGGTGGCAGACAAGAAACAGAAAAGAAAAAACAAAGGGAAATGCATTACAATTACGTTCACTTCACACAACTTGACTCGACGAAGCTCATACAATTGGACTCTCAATACAACGTCATATCGTTATAGGAAAAGTTCAACAGTAATATTTCTCACAATTCTTATGTATTTCTATCAGTATAAGCGAAAAGTTCGTTGTATCGAGATTCGTACTTCAAAACGGACCTGAGACAAGGACATCTACTATACTCATACGTCTTATCGCAAAATAAATCAGAATAACAACATATTTCAAATACCTACTTCAAAATTCCTCACTTTTTGAAAAGAAAAGAAAATATCCCGAGAACCACTAGTTTTAAAGATAGTTTGTTAGAAAGCAGAAAGACGGACAAGTTCTACTAATTTTTAATCCAAAATTTCAACATGTTATACATATTCGAACGAAAACATGATCATTAAGACTCAGAAAGGTCAAAGTTCAGAGAAAGATTCAAGATACTTACATTGATGACCCAATCCTTAGGATTATGTGCGTTGGTGCCACAGACGTATAGACGATTTCCGTCCCCCATGGCTTGGATCACTCGAATATGATTCCGACAGTCAAAGTCCTGGAAAAACAATAAAACAAAAGAGAAACAAGTTAGACAACTTGTTAAGTTCAAAACTCTTTTAAAAATTAAGGTCAATTTTGAGCTTAAACAAGCTTGACAGGCAAACTTCTGCCTTTTCTTAAGACATCTCTCTAAAGTTAGAGACAATCGAATACGCACGCACAAGGCGATTCAGAAGATAATCAGAAAACTGTACGAAACTGCACATCTCGGAGTGTTATCAAATGCGCTAAGTGGGAACGGGCCACTAAAATATCATGAACCACCCGGTAGAGTCGAATACTACCACGTGACCATTGCCACGCCACATGTGATGCCTGCCAAAGAATCTCAAGGGTCCTACTTCCGTTCCGTCGTGCAACAGCACCAGCAGGTAGAATTTTCTAACAAAAAGTAGTAAGGAAACATTGTACGTGGGTCGTAAACTAATACCCGGGTTTTTCCAAGTGTTACAAGGGACTGTCTTCACATGCAAAATATCACGAAACAAACGTTCTGGATTATTTAGGACGAGTGCCTTTCTCAAAAATGTGAAGAATTTGCAAACAGAACAAATCATTTTAGCTTTTGAATTTATCTGGTTGATTTTACTTGAACTATAGTTTCCTTGTGAGTCAACATCTCACTTCACTTTCTTTTCTTCCGTCTGGACTTTTCACTCCGACTACCTGTCATCCATTTTGAGGGAATTGTGAGATGGAGGGCTCGCCGGGGAAATAAAAACGAAGAGTCATCCAGCCAAATACTTGGCCTTTATTAAGGCTCAAGTCAGAGCGCGTGTGAGGTTTCCTACTCCTACCCTGCCATGCCAAAGCATCCCAATTTGTTCTCAAAAATCTAAACTGTTTGGACAGTGACAAAATTCATCTTATTTATTTAAAAAAAGAAATACAGGCAAGGCACATTCACAACACAGAAGAAAAATATGGTCTCCTGCTTTTGCTTTGCTTTGCTTTGCTGGCCGGGACTTTACGATGAAATAATAAGGCGAAGACTTGAGACAGTAGTCGAAGTCCGAAGAAAAAACCCATGGCCATGGACAGAGACAGACTTTTATTTTCGCACGTGAATCCTTAAAAAGAAGTTGGTGAGAAGTGTCGGACGCTTTAGGTGTATTTTATTGGTGTAGCGGTGGTTTCAAGATGGATGGAATAAATTGTGTTACATTACGACTCAGGAAATGTCAGTTGCTCGTCTTCCCACCATAAATAAGAAAACCCTACTCGGCAGAGGCGATAAACTCTTTTCTTGGAGTGCAAGGGTGCACTTTGTAACTATCCTATCGTATCTGATCTTGGACATCTTTCGCTTCCCTTGCATGTGTAGAAGTAGAATTGGAGTGGACCAGGTTTTATTGGCAAACCGTGAAAAAAACAAGTGTGAATAAAAAATGTCGTCCTAGAGGGCCAGGCCAAAAAAAAACGCGCGAGGATCGGATGAGGAATTGGAAAAATCCAATCGAAATTCCAGAATAAATTCAGACTAGAGTTTCGTGACGCGGCCAATCCTAAACTTATTAAATCCCATTTTAGAATAAGTCAGAATAAATTGTGACATTGGAAAGGCATTGCCAATATTGGCAATCTGTGGGAGGTAAAATGTGTATTTCGAACCAAAACTGTGTGCAATTTGGGTCTAAAAATTGCACAACGGAGCAAAGCAGCCATTATTTAGACACACAGTCACAGTGATCACAGTCCCCGTTTAACTGCACGGTTGCATTAGACAAGGTATAGTTTTATGTGACCCAAATCAACTTAAGTTCGTCTGTCCAGCCCGCCAGTCAATTTGATAGACTTTATAAAAAAAGTAGTACTTTTACCGAAAATTATTGACCATCAAACGGAAAAAACAGTTAAACTTTTTACGACCACCCACGCAATGCAATGCGAATGCGACTGTGAATGCGTTTCTCGTAATTTCGTCGGACTCGAACTGGAGCATTAAGTAACTCACGAGGACTTTCTTTTAAAACTTTCTTCTTTTTTTAAAAAAAATCGTAGGAAGAAATAAAAGTGAATTTATTGCGTTAGCGCTGAATAGAGTCGAAATGGACAATGGACTTACCTCTGACTTTCCTTTTGAAACACATGAAGCCGGGCCAGTTGGATTAATGATCCAGGCATCCCTCTGTGAAAACAATGAAAAAGAAACAAAAATCCATTAAACTTCAAGTTGAGAGAAATCCCTTACTTACAACTTACAATGTTAAAATCCATTCCAAAAACAAAAAATGTTCATTAAGTGATGAGCTCATAAAATGATTTTTGCATGTGATGCATGTCGCCATTTAACGATTTCCCCCTTTGCCCATAAAAACAAACTTGTCTAATAATGTGACTTACGACTATCCAAATCTAAAACTCCGGGAAGGCTAATGCCCGGAAAACTAACCTTACACGTTTCGTAGCATTTTTCATGGGTTACGGACAATTCGTAAAAACGTAATGCACATAAGTCCATAAGGTAAAGTTGGATTTCAAGAAATATCCGTAACATTTTAAGACCCATAACGCGTCGGGAGTTTAATTAAATATTATTATGTATAGTAGTATAGATGTCTAAAATGAACCCCCCGTAGTCAGTCCGTGGAAAATCCACTCTGTATAATAATTCCTCCCCTTTCTTTCCCTCTCTTTATGAACCAATAAATCAGTTTGTGGAAATAATTAAATTAGGAGTTATGGGAAAGCATAGTCATTCCTTATTCGCCTTTACCTTTTGTAAGATAGTTTATAGATCCAGAAAAAGATCCTAATCAGTGTTCAAACATTCGCATTCCTTCAAAAACAAAGCAGGTTCGTCCGCCTAGTTCCCATGTTTTCCCATGCTATTCTTATACATTGGAAAGGGAAAGTGACTTTAAGATTATTTGGCCTAGATAAGAAACTAAACGGCCGGCTACGGCATGGCATGCTTTCTCCATTCCATTCATTAACTGGGCATGTTTATTTATTCCCCCCCTTTGATCATTTTCATTACTTACGAGTAGGATTATGAACCACCCGATAGGATTCGTATTTGAACCTAGGCATATGTACATACAGTTGGTATGGGAAAGTCTACCTTACTATCCTATAAATTAATTTTTCATAAGGGATTCTGAAAATAATAGGGAGTATTAATTTAATCCGTGAAAGTAGAAAGTGTAACGTACAAGCCTGGTGTTTTTATAAATTTATTATAGACTCACTCGGATGTACAAATTAAAATTAGGAGTACATACTCTTTCAGCTAACAGACTTTGACCTAATTAATATTGTCTGAATATAACAAAATATTCAATAAAATAACGGAAGAACCACTATAGAAATTGGACACATCTCGCCTTTTTCAAAGTGTCATTGGAAAAGAAGTACTAAAAATATATATATATGAGTCAGACTCACCTTACAATCCATATGACTGATGTTACTCAAATTGACTCGCATGATTCGATCCCTGTAATAAAAAAAATAAGAGCAAGGTGTCATAAACATTTCAAATTCAATTTTCTGTGACGTAAATTTCAATTTCTGTGTACATTTGTAGTTTGTAGCATACAAATAGGCACTAGCGACTAGCATACGCAAAAGCAAGCAGCAAGGCAATGGCAATACTTATTTACATTTCCAGGTCAATAGTTCAATTTGAGCTGAGCATTTGAAGTTCCACGTGTCCTGCTTTGCATGGCGTGCCGTTGTATGTAACGTACGCGGTGGCGTGTAAGTGTAAATGTGAGTAAAGTCCCTAAGGATTTACATACATATCGTCGTAGTTCGTAAAAAAATCGAACGCCAAGGATTTTAAATTTGAGAAGCATTTGGAGTAAATTAAGGAACGGCTGTCTATATAAGGAATATATTTTTAGAACAATAGGGCAGAAAGTTTGAAGATTTTTTTAAGGATGGAAAGACATGAAGTCACACAGTCAATTAACAACGTGGAGCATCTGCCAACCTATAGTTCTAGTTCTATGAGTGTTAAGCTTCCCAAAAAAAGAAGAAGAAAGAAGACAGCCAGCCCAGCTCGGGCCATGCATGCCATAAGGAGACCATGAAAATTCAGGCATTAAGAAAAAGTCAAAGTGAAAGTGACAGCGGCTGTCATCACCGGGTTCACTCTCCCATAGAATGCTAATGCCGTCGATGAAGTCCCTCGATTCTTGATGAGGAGGATCTAGTCTTTACAGGGCGGCCTAAAAAGTATGACTTTCTCCAACACCTTAAACATAACTGTACCTCACATTATAATATGGTACCACCCTATGAACTCCCATGTATAAGTTTGCCAAGCAGAAGCAGGCTCAAGAGAGACAAATGAAAAATTAGCGCAGAGTGCGCAAAAAAAAATTCTCACTCTACCCTGCACTGCGTGCGTGTGACAAAAGCCAGAAGTTTTTCCTTATGCAAGGCGTGAGAAAAAAAAGTTGTGCAGAAAAAAAATATTGTAAATCCATGCAAATCGATTCGCGTTCTTTGGAATGGGAATGGTGATAAATGATGGTAAATGGTAATGGTGTGAGCTCAGAGAGAGCAAAAGAGGAGATTATGACTATGACGATGATGGCGATGACTTTTGACTTGGCTAGACTTGGGTCTCCCTGACTTTTTGGACCTTTCCTTCCAAGACTCGAACAAGTCAAGTCAAGTCAAGATCGAGTGTCAAAGGAGAAAAATTCTTTACCGTGGGAGAAAAAAAAGTTTTTTTTTTCGCCCGTTAAGACGTTAAAATATGCAAAGCGGAGGAAATAGGAATGCAAAGAATTGTTGGAAAGAAAATTCTAGTTCCCTCCTCCCCTCCCTTCATAATATTCTTTCTTAAGCACTTTTGGCAAGTTTTCAAAGAATTACCTCACCTACAACCTACAGCGACTCATGAGAAGTTTTTTTTTGTCATTTCTAAGGTACCCTTCCCTATGTTGACTTGTTGGTTATATGTAGTTTGCCTTTGCCTGATATTTTTTAAGTTTGTGACCCAAATATTCACATAACATGTTTTTGAGGAAAACCCGTATGACATTTGACCTATTCCTGTTTATGTTTATTCAGAAAAGTTTTTCGAGCAGAAATGATGCTATTGTAGTGAATTGTCAAGAATAAGTAGTAAAAAGTAGGTTCTAGCTCAAACTGTCAAATACTCACACTCTATTTGCGAAAATTATTGAGGCACTAAATATGTCTGTTTTATATAGAGAAGGTCACCCTAGTAGTACAGACCGCGAGAAACGAAAAGCCTTTGCATATGGCTCCACCAAAATTAGCTAACAAAATTCCAATAACATTGTTTAATTTTCTGCAACTTTTAGTTGAGCATTTATGGTTGATTCCCCCCCCCCCTTTCT
>JAQGCB010001597.1:0-13918 GCA_034698835.1 Protaphorura tricampata
CCGAGTACTCCAGCCACTCCTACCCATAATTGGTACCACCAACCACCGCCAGAATCTGAGACCCAAGATCATAGCGACAACTCGACTTTGAAAACTATTCTGGCTCTATCAAGTATTGTACTCCCAGGTGGTTCTTCCGAAGATTCGAACGATGACCAGCAACAGTCATATCCGAGTGATTCGGGTGAAGAAAACTCATCGAGCCCACCAGCATCGTCAGATCAGTATCATCAATCAGGGGGTTCAGAATCATCTGACCAAGACGAACCACCTTCTGGAGAAAAGCGACCATACTATATTTTAGTAAGGAAATCTCAGAAGTCCAGTTCATCAAGTGCCTCGGGCGGAGGGAGTAAGAAACGTCGTCCAAAGTCCAGACAAAGACAGACATCTTCCCGGTCATCCAGTACTGGAACCATTATAAATTTACATAAGTATATTTTACAAAATCCGAGCCCGCCTGCAACGGAAACTACGGAGAGTCCTCCACGTGGGTACTATTATCCTAGTACCACGACGGCTAGTCCTCCCCCACAACCTCCGACGTATTATCCCCACCCCCCTCATTATGCCAGATCTTATCCACACCCTGATCATTATTCGCCTCAGGCAAGTCATTATGTTCCAAGACCTTCCCCGTATCCCCATAGTCCTTCTCCGCCCAGTCCCGACTACGAAGGGAGCAGTACTTATGATAATCCAGACTATAGCTTCGCCTACGCGGTCCATAGTCCGGAAACTGGAGATTTCAAACAAGTAGAGGTTAGAACTAAATAATATCATGTTAATAGATTTCCAAAATTATATTGTCAATTTTTTAGCGATCATTTTGATCATTTGTAAATATTTTGATTATTTTATCCGATTCTGATTGTGTAATTAGGAGACAAGAGATGGTGATTCCGTTTCCGGAAAGTACAGTTTTCTTCAACCAGATCAAACAGTTCAAACCGTCACGTACTTTGCTAATAAAGAAGATGGGTTTAACGCTTTAGTGGAAAATACTCCAGTCGAACATAGTCCACCACCACCTCATTAATGAGATTCAGTTAAAAGATGCGTTTATGAGCTGAATTCGGTATTCCGAGCTGTGATTGAGCAAAATGGAATAGCATTTAATTGTGATGTAAATGTTATACTGACTTCTCTGATTATAATTGATCCATCATCATGTAAGTGCGAATTGTTATCCCAGGAAAGGAATGTGTTTCCTTCCTGGTCGAGATTACATAAAATACATATAATAAACAATACTGATGTCGAAATTGTTATGCACTTATTCATTGGATTGGAACTCTTTTGTCTCTGACAGTAATTATAATACTTAATCTAATACCTAGAGTTAATTTATAGGTTTAATGAAGTCAGGAGTCAAGATGTCTCATTATTTTGTTTTTGTACAACAGTGCAGTGCTCATTACCACACACATAAGATTACAACACGACATAAGAATTATAGTCGTGTCTTGTCAATCCAAATTACTATTTTTTTGGCAAAGCGTACTTTGTATGAAAATATTTCACTGTTTAAGTTTTAAATAACGTCTGTGCATAAAGTAGTAAAAATAAATCAGAGCAGTAGGCAATTTAAATTACTCTCGAGTTTTCCTGGGTCAGCACTTGAGACTTCAAATCCAAATTCTCTCAGGGAGAATCGTAGGAATGAGTTACCGTATTGTAACATGGCATTGCATTGTCTTACCATTCAGAGAAGGCTAGTAAAATTAATTAAACTGTATTTGTGTAGTTGCAGTTTTTATGTCATCATTCCTCATTTGATTTTTGAGTTTATAAATCATCCACTTCGTAACTCACTCACAGAATATGAACTTTAGGGAAGTGACAATAATATGCGAATTTACATATCTAGATAATAATAATATCAATGTGTGATAATATTACAACATGTGTTGGGCTAAACTGGATAAGCTCCATTCACTTTGGAAATAATTGAAGAATTTACTTCATCATGGCCTTATTGTCATGAATGAAACCTTATTGTCAATCATTTGGCTTGGCCTATCTAGCATCAAACCCTCGAATCCCGAAATTAATAAAAGATAAGTAATAAATAACCAGTAACCTGACGAAACCTTTTATTAGGTTCAGTGGCTTAATGTCTAGTTGATCTTTATCGCATGTCACTGACTGTGTGAAATTTCATCAGGTGCGGCTTCCTTTGTGAACAATTGCATGCATTATGATTATGCTCACACAAAACTACACACAGAGATCTTGAGACCAATGCAGTAGTAGTAGTGGGTACAAGCATAAAGTGCATACGTACGTATCTCATTTATTAAGGTTTGATACAAAGAATGAGAATGGGCCATGTGTGTTGAATTACAGTACGCGGGGTATATTGCGTAATCTCCAATTCTTTGGAAGAATGAATGAATCAACTTACTCACTGATACATTTCTCCCTTAATTGCATTTGCTCGTAGGTAGACAAAGTGTATTAATTTCGTTAATTTTTAATACTGGGTAGAACATAACTGGTTCGCACCTGCTGCAGTTGCGCCGAGTGTACTTACAACAGTTTTTGCTCACAGATGATCAAATAATTATGAGTCACCCTGTGAAGTCATACATACCCCTTACTCATTTTACTCGAGAACTATAGAACCTGAATATTTACACTTTCAATCTGCATACTGTGCATACATACATACATATGATCTAGTTTAATAGCTTGAAGGGAAAAAGAGCAGTTAATTAATCATCAATCAACATGATTGTAGAGCTACTCAAGGAGTCAAAATGATCTTTGATCTCGCAATCCATTCGCATGTGCAACTTTGTGCTTAGGTTTATGAACAAACTAGAGCAGTTCACATCAACTTAATTTTTGAATTTACAATCACAATTATACACCACACTAATGTATTCTGTATACTGTATTGCATTACCCAATCGAACATTGTCCATTTACTCATTTTGTTTGACCATTTAATTAACTTCATCGTGCGAATGGATAAAATTCCATAGCCATAGGGAATTACCAATTTTTCATTATTCGCCCACAGCGATAGCGATACACGCAGAAATGAATGAATGGTTGGACAGTTAGATTACTTTGATACACTCACACTCTGCGTGGCAAGGAACAATCCTAACCTCGTGTTATTAACTTCTAATACTAATCACGCAAATAATAATGCGTATTGATCAGGCGACTTGACTAGACTTGTCTTGGCAAAAGTAACTGAGCTACATACCTTGAACTTTAAGATTTGAGCGGAATATTTCTTAATGAGACGGTGATGGCGTAACGTAAGAAACCAAAGTACTTTTACCAATTTCACATTGACATTTGAGTAGCTTCTATATTAATTTCTGTCATCGATGTTACAATTTCAATTGGCAGTGATGGTATGGTGTAAGTGATTTCATTAGTTTACACGCCCAACTACCATAATTCAAGGTAATAAATAATTGTACGTAGTACATAGTTTGTACTTTCATTGAGTTACACTGGGGTAACACATGATATGATGCTTATGTTCCGAGAACAGAGAATTACAATTTACCGTAATTGTGAAAAATTAGTCTGATAAACTGTTTGACCTCTAGACACCAAGATTTCTGTTACAGTTGTACAGCACTCTACTGCAACATACCGGAATACTCATTGAAAATTCAGTATGACTACTATCTCACTACTCACTACTATTAGCTAACTGAACCGAATTGATTTTAGATTTACAATTTCCACTTAACTTTGATGGAAATTGGTAAGATTGAAATTAGAGCAGCGCAGGGAACGGATGTGGTAATTAATTTTATTTTTGCAGCTCATGAAGTCGCAATGACCTTTCCCTATAAGTACAGAAAATGTTAGCAAACATTATTGACATGTGAAATCCCCACCACTTTACATAACATTTGATCTAGTTAAAATTTTTCCAAACTTGGAAACAAAACCTAAACTGGTCCAAATCTAAAATTAGACATACGTACAGATCAACACAAGTTAAAAAAAAAACAATATAGAATTTCTCGCCCCCAGGCCTCATGGTTCTCGGAGAGTCATAATATTATGAAATACTTCCTCAATCTCACGCGTTCATGTGGATAATCTATGATGAAATCCTTTTCTTCTTTTGTTGTGTCCCATGCCCTCCCTTCCCTCGCCTCAAGCTTCCTGTTCAATCCCAAACTCAGTCAGTCAGAGGAGTTAAAAGAGATGAACACCAAAATAAGAAATCCAATAAACAATGCAAACCTCTCACAATTAAAATAAGATTGGAAGGTATTAGTTTATAAAAATAAGAATTTGGGTGATGAGTTTTTGTGATTGTTAGACAAAACCTTTGTCTAAACGTACGTACATATTACATAGTGGGTCTAGTCCGTAGAATGAAATGACACAATAGACTAATTCATGCTCTTCGCATGAGAACAAAAAAACTTATAATCATTTCTTGCTGCACAAACACAATGCAAGGCTACTTAGAAGAATCAACGGCCAGTGATCTCATTTTTTTGCAATATGGGTTATGTCATCTTTGTGTACTGTATCTGTTGTAGTAAAGAGATGACGAAGAATGTGGTCTGTCTGTGACAGGTGTGTCGTATCCTATGCATTATATGTAAAATATCTGTACATTAAACCGGTGCGGTTTATAACCCATGAAAACAACCTTCAGTCGAAGCTTAGGGTTAGAGATATTACACATATTATGCCAAATTCAATTTAAAATTATTCTATTCAATTTACTCCTAATGCTAAAAATCAAAAACCGATTGAGTTTTGCTTGGAAGAAGATCACTCGAACCGACGCCGCACGTACAAGATGAGATGAGAAATTTGAGCTTCTGTAATTTTAATAATTTGGGTTAATTAAAAATACATAAGGTTGGACGAGAAACGTGTATTGGTATTGGTATGTTGTGGGCTTGAAAACTAGTGAAACTAAATCCAACAACGCAAGAAACAATTGGAATCTAGATTGGGATTGTAAACTGTATCGAATGGATTATGACAGTTAATTACACACTCGAGTTAAGTGATACAACTTACGATAAGTCAATCTTGATCAATTTTTGGTGAGACAGGTTTGTAATTAGAGGCTCGTGTCATTTCTCAATAACTTTTTAAAGTCGCGTTCTTTTCGTTCCGTACGTACGTACGAGGACCAGCAGATGCGATTGGTTTCGAATTAACATTTTAATAATATATAATATAAATAATATAATAATGATACTAAATTAATGCTTTGGTAATTAGGCAAGTGTTGGAGTTATGAGGTGACAATTGAATGATAAAACGCTATGTTAATCACACATGTTTTATTGTGACACAATTTTTAGCTCAACGATTTCATTTCTGTTCAACCAATACTTCTAATCAAGAAATTTTTCATAATACATCTCTTCTAATGAGAAAATGCAATTCTTACATAATGACTCCATATATGTAGCATTATTCCCAAGTGATAGTCCAATTTTTTTGAAAGTTAAATGCAACTAAAATCTAAAATACACACACTAAATCTTTTGAAAATCTTTAAAACTGTCCCTCATTCATACAAGCATTCTGGAAATTAATAAGTACAATTCATGGCATAAATTAATTTATTCCACACACACACACACTCGTTTGTTAAAGACTTTCAAGCCTATTAACTTTAAGGATCACAATCACATACAGGAAGGAAGCATTAGAAATGTGAAGGAAGGAAATCAAAGCTGTCATACTACTTTAAGGTAAAGAATTCACAAAGTTATTCTCTTCTAGAGAAGCGCTTATTGAAACTTCACAGTCACACATGAACAGGGCCCAGTCCTGAAAAACCTATGCCGAGCGCAGTGTATTTGCGGAGACGGTTCCAAATCTTTGGTCGTTTTCAAAGGTTACGGTTTTGGCTAATAATTCGGGTTTCAGGTTAAACTTTAAAACAGAGAAAAGATTATACAAAGTAAAGCCCTGTGCAAAAACATCTGAGTGAGCACCCTAAGGATTAAAAATGATTAGAAATTAGAAATTCCAAGTATAACACAAACAAATGGCATGGAATCCAACGAATGCTGCGAGGAATGCTGTCGGTTGACAAAATAGAATCACCATGGTCGTTCTTGAGATGCGTTAATTACGATTGTATACCCTCACCTGGAATTTCCACGTAAACAAATTGTACCGTTAAGTCCTTAAAAACATTACCTTTTTTGGTGTCATTGCATTGTTTCTCTTGGCAAAATCATACACGGTTAGTTAGGTTTAACAACTCCAATTCACTTCCACAGACAGTATTTACTCATTTCTGTGTTGTTGTCTCATGAGATTCTACTCTACTCGTGTGAAGTTGATCTACACAAAAACTCATAAATCTGAGCCAGGTAGACAATTAGCAACGTTTATTCTAATTATTAGAGAGATGTATTGCACGTTTCCTTTGTACTGGCCTGCTGGCATTCAGTGGTGGGTTGGAAGAAAAGGGCAAGTGTAGTGTAGTAGTAGTAGTGCCACTCCCATTGCGTTATTCACAATAAAGGCAAATGTACACCCCATTAACTTGTAACAAATAAAAGCAATTAAACCTGGGTTGCAGTTGCAATATGTAATATAAAATATGAAATAATATGGTTCGTCCACCTAATGTGTGTGTATCATCCTTCGGGAGAAAAAAAAATGAAAGTATAAAAGCCACTTGATCGATTGCCGATGGTAGCATTTGTGATCCAATTGTCTTCATCCATATCACGACACCAAAAACACAAGTATCTCTCATCAGAAATGTATAAGGCAAGTTAATAACACGAGATCATTTTTATTATTGTGAAGTTTTTATTTTCTTACAAGATTTAAAAATTGTGAAGAGTTTTGAAAAATTATTTGAAAATTGAATTTGTGTGTTTTATAATTCAGGTTGTTACCTTTCTCGCCCTTGTGGCCTCAGTTCTTGGAGGTGGACCAATTAATTCTGCCGGTGTCACCTACACGTATTCTTCTCCACAAGTAAGTTGCTAATTTCTCTTCAAAATTATGAGTTAGAATTACGACGGAATTCAATAGACGCAAGGATATACCCGGGCTGCTCATTTTTTTTTGGATTCTGAATAGTTTCCCAAACCTGTTATGAGAACTTACCACTAAATGACGTACTAAAATTAATGTGATCAGCACATTATCTCAACAATTGATCAGAACGGCAATTTCAACAATTTATATTATTCCCAAATTATAGTATTCACACCAGTTGCAGCAACCAGCAGCCAGTTACTATGCTCCGGCATCACCTGCTGCCTACTCTTTAGGATCATCATATCCTGCAGCATATCATGTACAAGAAACATTTTTTCTGTCTAAATAGTTGTCGCACGCTAATATTTTCGAAAATTAAGTCATGTAAAATTGTACAGTTTCGTAAAGCTTTTCTTTTCGGTTTCGTCAAAGTGAAAATCCGATAACTTTTACTTTTCCTGCGGTGAAAGTAGAACTTGGTTTTCACTACGGTAGAAAGCAGGTCGATTCAGATTTCTTGGTTAAAGTTAAGATGAAGAGTTCTTTGGTTTTCTTCCATGTCACAACCTTGGATGTTTTACAGCTCAGCAGTCCGGGTATCCACCTCCACCTCCAAACATTGTATTCCCTTAACAATTTTATGTGATCCCGTGAACTCTTACCTTCTCACGATAAAATACTTTTCTTGTTCATTTTCTACTCACGTCCTCCTAAGGAACAATTTCCTAAAATTGATGGCACGGGATGACAATTTTGGGTGACCTTTCCAACAGACAACTCCCGTTTCTCTCTACCTCCTTACTTTGTACAAATCCTTCACCAATTTAATCCCTTGTCACCCTTCCTTTACTAATTCATACAAACTCTCTACATTAGTTATCCATTTATATATATTAGATCCATGAACCGTACCTACTAAGACCGATGCGACTATGAGGTGTAACCTTTTCGAAATTGCGTATCACTAACTATAAATAACCTCGCACCCCCGTGCGGGCCAAAATTTAGAAGCTATGACATAAACTATTCATGAGGTGTAGGTGTAATCGTATGCTGCGGAGATCACGAATAATTTTAATTTCGTTTATCTTCGTTATTCTCTTCGCACGGGTTAGCAAATTCCTAGGTCCCGAGTTACACAATTTTCTTTAATCACAAAAATCTTATTATCTAAATCTGCATCGTGTTAATAAAATTAATTTGTTAATTAGACCGTAGCAGCACCCGCTCAAGTTGCGTATGCACCAGCACAAGTTCAATATGCCCAAGCACCTGCACAAGTTGCATATGCACAACCTGCACAAGTTGCATACGCACAACCTGCACTTCAGGTAAAATTTACTACGTTTAGAAAACACTCTTGAAAATATTGTGCTCCTGAATTACAACCTGAAAATAATAATTTAGGTCGCCCAGCCAGTTGCCTACGCCCAACCCGTACATCAGCAAGTAACTTATGCCGCTCAACCTGTGGTCAAGGTAAAGAAAATTTGATTTGCATAATTTTGGCACATCTGTATTCTTAATATGTCTCCTATACTAAGGTCATAAAATAATCTTTGATTTCTAGGCCGTTGCTCCAGTGAAAACTTTGGTTGCTGCTCAACCTGAACCTTATGATGCACACCCACAATACAGTTACTTATACAGCGTTTCTGACTCCTTGACTGGAGACTCAAAAACTGCTTCAGTAAGTGCTACAAAATTCTATTACACTTGTGCGTACGATATTAATAATCCCAAGAGAGTATACAGGGTGTTTCCATAAAACAGTTACAGTTAGAGTTAAAGTTAGTTTCGAAACATGTACACACTTTTTATGGACACACCCTATATTACATTATACGCACAGTGAAAGCTCATAAAGTCGGAAGAGAAGAAAGCATGGCTTTTCTCCAAGATGCCACAGTATTTTTGTTGAACTGACGCCAAGGGTACAAGAGTCGCATTAACTTTTCATCCATCAGAGTCAGTTTGAAATCTACGTGGTATTTCACACTCTGTCTTCCTGAATGCCTCAAGTCGAGTACGTTGCACTAGCACTACTACTGTTGTGTTGTGAGAGTTGATTAAATTGTGGTTCGAACCGCCTTGACTTCTTGTTGCTTCCTGGGTTTTTGTTATGGAACGTCTTCCTTAGAAAGTCTTCAACCTTACCCGAAAGTTGGTCATGCGGAAGCAAAATAGTACACACAACCTCGTACTACTCCTACCACATCCTATAAGTTCCTTAACTTTATTTTAAAGACAATTCATTGCTCGTGTTCTCAAGTCATCTCAATAAGATGTGAACCAAGCATGCGAAAAGTCTCAGTACCTTAAAAATAATGCTCAAGAAATACTGACACAGAATCCTTTGTCAAAATAGCAAGGCAAAATTTTTGGATTGGATAATTTAATGTTACAATTTGTCCTCAGGAATCTCGAGATGGAGATGTTGTCAAGGGTCAATACTCATTGGTCGAGCCAGACGGTTCTCTTCGCGTCGTGACCTACACCGCAGATTCCGTCAATGGATTTAACGCTGTGGTTGACCGCCAAGCAGCCAAAACCGTTGTCGCGGCCCCCGCCGTTGTGAAGGCAGTTGCCCCAGTTCAATACGCCCAAGCCGCCCCAGTCCAATACGCCCAAGCTGCCCCAGTTCACTACGCTCCAGCACCAGTTGCCCACTTTGCAGCTGCACCAGCACCTGTATCCAAGGTCCTAACCCCTGCCTTCAGTTTCGGACAACGAAATGTGGTTAAGGCCGTGGCCCCTGCACCCTTCGTACAATATGGTTCTGGAGCTCAGCGAATAAAGACTTTGGCAGCAGCTGGGCCCGGGTTTGGCGCAGCATATGGTGGCGCTGTCGTGTCAACATCTTATGGCTCACCCAAGTTCAATTATGCTTATTAAGCATCTCTATTTAATTATTTTTTTTGTATCATTTACTCCTTCTTTAAAAGACTGTTTTGTTTCACAAATATCTGTATCTTACATTGCATTGCAGCCATATTACTCTAAGTCTTATTGATCTTGTAATCTTAGCCTAAGGTCTTAATCTCAACTCCATGCATGGACGAATTTCTCAGTCCATTTCCAGTGTTAAATTATCTGACCTCACTCACTCGACTGTTATTTTTATACGTAATCAAATTCTTCGTTGTGTGTTTAATTTTCATCGGATTGATTTTTACATACATACATAATATGTATACTTATGATCAGAGAACGGTTCTAAAAAAATGGTATTATTAAGTCAATTTGAGTTGACTTTATGTATTACAGCCAAAGAAAATGCTTATCTACGAGTCTCATTCTTTACTCTACTTGTTATAAATTTCAATAAAAGTATATACAAGAAGAAAAAACTACAAATTGGGAGTAACCAGTAAGCACGGGATGGGAATTATTCTTTAGTATTGGGTAATAAGTCCTGCGTGGTCGGTTGTTTTGAAAAGTGCTTAAACTTTTCTGGCAAATAATGATCAGGCGGAGGACGAAGTAACGGCGGGGGTAGAAGATGAAATTTATCAAAAAGTTCTTGTACATTTGAGATTGGGAGAAAGTTGAACACCTACTCTCCAAAAAAGTCATAAAAAAGTCTATAGTCAATTCCATGTGCAGTTAACTACTCACTAAGCACTCACTCATTTTTATGTATAGAGAAAGGTGGGTGTGGGTGTACGTACGTACGAATCGAACTTAATGACATGAATTTGATATAAAACCACACCCTCGTGTTTATGAAAATCATTGGTTATTTTTCTTAGACTGATACTTATTTACTACTTTCTCCATTTCCGATTCATATTTTGAGATGACATTTGAGGTCAACAACATCCGTTCACAAATTATTACTTGGGCATTTCCGCAGTGCAGTCAGTGTAGTGCAGTAGGTTTATCACGTTTTAGTTGAGAGGCGAAATTGATGTAATTCCAGGCACGCAGCTGACTGTACTATTTCAGGTTTTAAAATTTGGGTCAAATGCACCAATCCAGTCCAGTTCCAGTGTGTGTTTGCACGGAACGTGTAAACACAAGTTAAACAGAAAAAGTTCTAACTTTATTTTTAGACCAATGGTGCAACCAAAATAAATTTGAGGGCAAACCCCCATTCCTTTTTTTTTTCTCTCTATCCTGAAGAGAATTCATAACTGGGACATTTGTAGTCAAAACCATTCCTTCCTTATCCAAGCCACTTCATGTAATAATAGGTAAACGAGGAAAGTCACGTCCACGGTCGGTACGCTACGCTACATACGTAACATAGTATAACACACACACACTATGACTTTCCCTTCAGCTTTCTTTCTTTGAATGAAAAAAAAAAGAAAGAAAGAAAACCATTCTTTTCTTAGGCCAGACACAAAAAAGTTACCAACTGGCGATTTGGATGGCTGAGTTGCACGCTACTTCCGTTGAATTCCCTTTGAATCTCGCTAACAACTTGTAGTACGCTTTAATTTTTCTTTACCTCTTTCACCAAAAAAGAAAGCCTATTTTAATATGCATGACTGAGAAAGAAACAACTTGGCATGTGTCACGGGGAATTTGTCCAGTCTGAAAAGAGCTCGAATGTCTTTATTTGTGCATTGGGTCCTAATTTGATGGTATACCTGTGACATACCCAAAACTAACCACATCGGCCGTATTTGTATTTTGAGCTCATTTGGACTAGGAATACTGTTTTTGCTGATGACCAAATGCCGTGAGTTATTCCCATACATTCAATTAGGCAACAAATCAGGAGGCGGAAATTGGCTGGGCTTATTAAATCACACAAAAAAATATCCACTTTTAATCATTTTGGTAGCGTCATTTCATTCCAGGACTGACGTACTTTGACGGGAGTTAGTGCTTGCGTTTTCACTCCCATGTGTCCGCAGTATAAAACTCAATTCCACGTGGTGGTGACGGAAAACTTGTCAGATATGATATACGCAGATTGCGTCATTCGAGAACTAAAATATCTTGAAAAAAAAGTCTTGAAGAAAAAACATTAGGCATGTTTGTTGGTAAAATTGCTGGGAGCCATTATTCAAGATTTCAAGGTGAGGTTTTTGACGTTTCGACTTCTTGTGGGATGAAGAAGTTCCAAAAAATGTTTGCAGTGTTTTATCTAAGAATTTTTGAGTTCTCAGAAACATAATAAGATTTGTTTGTTTGTCTGATCTCAGCTCCTCAAAGCCACCTTTAGCCCCGAAATGTCAGAACGAGTTTAAGGCAACTTCTTGTAATGAATACGACATGCTCAATGTAAAATGTCTTAAGGTCGCGGACTCCTATGCTGGTTCGTGATTACTTTCTCGGTCCCTGGGTGCTACACAGTGTCACTAAATTATCATAAAAATTAATTTCGACTAAATGCCAAAAGCATATGTAGAAGTGCAATTCCAAGATTTACTTAAGTTCTCACCAGCTACCTCCAAGAGACCTACAAATAAAAAACTCTTCCCACGTAATTCATATCCACTAGGCCCCATTAAACGGAGTACCCACTCACACCAAAAGACACCTTCCCTTTAATAACTTTTGAAATGCAATGAAAAATAAATCCTTTCTCTAAGGCAAATTGTAAGCAGTCGTCAGTCTAAAGGCCAATTCTTTGTTTCATAGCTTAAGCACATGTACTCGTTATCTTTTTGAGTGCTATACTTACATTAGAAGACATTTACTCCAATTTCAATTTCTCAAGAATCATAGTCCTGTCCTGGCAGTCGAGAATGGATTTTAAGGAGGTGAAAGGCCTGGGTGGATTTGCAATACCCTTGGGGAGACTTGATAAAGAAGGACAGAAGGACAGAACAAAATGTATCCAGGGTCTAAAGTCTTAACGTGAAATTTGACAAAAGTAATAAACTAAGGTATGATGATATTTATGGTGAAAGTAGACATCATGGGTTTGACGCACTGCACTGCACTGTGTCCTGGAAAATGTAATGTAATGTAATGTTACACTCCCACCACTGTCAGGTGCACATATAAATTATACCTATACAAAATTTAAACCATGAAGGAAGGAACGTGGTGGAGAGAAGAGAGAAGAAAAAACGAGAAAAAAGGAAGGTGGTTTGAGTTATTTACACTAAAGAGGATGGAGAGTAGAAGTGAAAGCCGTGCTTTCACCGTATTTCTCAACCTCAAGCCGTGACCGTGACAAGTATACCTGTGTACACAACAGTGGCAGTTCTAGTGTCTTTTACCAGACTGCAAGGGGTTCGAATGTAACTCGATATCCAATACTTAATTGTTTTTTATTCTGGGGTTTTGATCGCTCCGGCAGACACTATTAAAGCTGCTTTAAAGAGATTATTCTCCGCTGCAGTTTTTTTTCTAGCCCACGTGTGCCAATTCAATCTTTAGAGTTAAGATGGTCATAATATTATGTCATCTGGGTCAGAACAAACCACGTTGGCCCGTCCCTTGGATCCGGGACTGGACCACAGTACTATGGAATGGAATGGAGAAAGAAGACAGAGAGGACACGATGTTGAAAATTTCCTCTAGTTCTCACCTCAAATGAAATGACTACGAACACGAAGGGACAACTCTGGAGCGGAAGACGAAAATATCTGCTGTCCTGAAATATCCCTAGGGAGCCAAGGGAATGACGTCAGTCTCAAAACTTATTTTCCGAGCCTCTCTTTCCTTCCCTTCCAACACTTCAAGACCCGAGCCACTGGACTAACGAACATTATAATGAAATGTAAAATACTCAGAGGATGAAACCGTCAAGGTCCAAGTTTATCCTTAAATATTTGTATGTTTACATGAAGGAAGAACAATGCTATTAATTAACTCACGATTCCCTCTTCACTCCCTCTCCGAAAGTAAAGAAGTGAAACGTACTACTTCTCATGTAGTTTAAAAAATTCAGATTCAGATTCAGATTTCATTTTATTAAAGTGTCAACCAATTCAACAGGATACATGAAAATTCAATTACAAACTAACATATAATCCACTTAATG
>JAQGCB010001598.1:0-13916 GCA_034698835.1 Protaphorura tricampata
CTGACAAGGGACAGGAATCAGTTCGGATGCAATGTGAAATTTACATTACAAGCCTGAAATCGTAAATACTCAGGTTGACGTGAATCATAAGTTTTACATTCAAATGCTGTCCCTTGTCCGAGAGCAACAACTCAGCTCAATTAGTAATTAGTTCCCAGATTTCCGCCTTTATTGAGTTTGTTCAGCGGGTGAGGCGTGGAACAAAATGATTTAGTTAAGGTGAAAGGCCATGCTGAGCTCGGTTACAACTCTTGAGTGTTAATCCAGTCGGTAATAATAATAATAGTACGGACTACGGACGCTGACTGCTTACTTGAAATATGGTCCTTTTTCCCGTGGGATTTTCTCCGGCTGTAGAGGATAATACTGAGGAGGAGTAGGAAGATGAAGAGAAGGAAACCCATGAGGATTATGAACCAAACTTCCTTCAAGATTTGAGAGGCCCCACTGTCCTCCGCCGTCACGCCGGGCCCTTGGTCCGTGGCCACTCCGTTATTATCCATGACTAGTGCTGTAGGATCCATTGTGATCGTCAATGGGGGTGTAAAAGGACCAGGACCGACTGATGTAAAGGCACAGACTCGTACCAAGTAAGAGCGCCCGAGAGTCAAATTATTCAGAACAATGGAAGTAATGTTTGGACCAAAGTCCATTTCAGCGTGAACCCTCACAGAGTCATTCCCTCTCACTTCCACCTGTAAAATAAAAGAACCCAGAAATTACCATTAAACTCTTGGATATTCACACTTGGAAACTTCAACCCTTTCCATCGCCATTCAATCTATCTCAAGAGAGACTTTTTTTTCCGTAGAATATTTACTAATGCATACTTGAGCCAACCACGACTTGACTTCATGCAGGGAAGTAAAAAAAGCTAACCCAACTGAACCGGACGTTAATGGGAATCCTGTGCACTGGGCAAGAGAAATTAACTGCCGAAGAAACGTAGTCTCAGAATTGCCTTGTCCCGGTTTTCTCAACCTAGTTTTTCTTAAATTTTTTATAAACATTTTCTAATCTGGTTCGCACGGAGTGTTCCTTTAATCCAGATCCATCTGACTTCCTTAAGAATTATCACCGATCAAACAGTGCTGAGAATTGGAGTAGTACTCCAAGGATTTGAATTCCCAAAAACCCGTGCTGAAATGACTATAATTGGCTAAATCTACGATTGGCACGAATCGCAAGGACTTTCACCAAGCAATGATTCCGAGGACCCTCTGTACATAATGCACTAAATGCATTCAACACAAGCAAAGCACTAACTGCAAAACTCTCCGCTTTTGAACACGGTTTTCGAGGGTTTTTAAAGCCGTATTCTTTTCTGGAAGAACGGGGAGAGAAGCCGCAAGAGATTTCTATAAAACCTAGTTGCATTGGATTTCTAACTCATTCTACATTCCAACCCCGTCTCCTCAACGACTAGAGTATAGTGGGAATCTTTGTGAAAACGAAAACTGCTTTTATCAGCCCATTTGTAGTCTACCTCCTCCGTTGACTGAAACATGTACCATGTACGAGGGCAAAGCACACGAGCACAGCAGATAATTAAATGCTTTGCTCACATCATGAAAAAGATTCACAAGGAGACCTCCGCCATTACTACTCTTCAGGGGTGGGTGGGAGGCTTAGGCTTTTCCGAAATGCTTCTCATGAATAAAAGTTAAATCTTCAACTTTGACATGAATTTCAATGGAATCCTAATACTACAAATGACATGGCTCTTATCTTTCCAATCTCCATGAAACGAACAGAGGCTGAAGACTTTGGGGGCTTCACGATTTTGTGCTTGCTTTGCAATTCTAAATTCTATTTAATTTGCTTGCACGGCTTACGTACGTACTCACAGTTGGCTTCTTCTATCGTAATCGCAATATCGCAAAAACGCGAGCACAATGTAAAAACGAAAAGAATTGTCTAGCAGAAGCTCCGGGCACAAGCCTTTCGCTCCACATGCAATGGTTTGATCCCCAATTAATTGGAATATCTAAAGTCTTTATTCCTACAGAAGGGAAGAATCAGGGCAAAACGTAAAAGTAAAGTTCTTTGACACAAAGGACCACTTTTGCCTTCCAGGATCAAGAATTTCGAAGTGAAAGTTCTTTAAGCTCCCATTCCTTCATTTTGACGACTTTTTGAGTTCACATTCAAAATAATTGTGAAAATTGTTAAAAAAAGAGATGGAGAAAGTCGACGGACCAGTACATAATGTTGGTTAGTTTTACAGATTGAGACTTACTCTGTAACCAGTCAGAATTCCATTGAGGTTGGCGTAAGGAGGGGGTGCCCAACGGACGGATGATGCACTCGCGTTCATTGTCTTCGTCGATAGATTTTGTGGCGGGGCAGATGGTTCTAAAAATTCATAATTACATTGATTTAGTTGACTGAAATGAGGGAACACATATTGGTGTGGTTGTTAGATGATAAAATGAAGACTGTGTTTCGAGAATCGGGGGTAACAAACTAATGCATCAGTTTCAGCTAATGGACCATGGATCTATCTGAGTACTAGGAAGGACTCAGGACTCAGAATCCGCCGACTACTTAGTGTCGAGGATTTCCGAGGGCTAGAATTAATAGAAGAATGTCTCCGGGGACAAGTTTACAGCTAGGAGCGAGGAGGGATGAAGCCAGGAACTAATGAGACCCTTCAGACATCAAACTCAACTAAAACTTTGCTCAAACCTACGTAACTCAACTTCCATTCCATTCCATCATTCTATTCCATTCCCTTCACACAAAGGAAAAAAGTACACTAATCGTAAGTACAGTAAAAATCCAAGTTAGTAGTTTTGTAGTCCTCCTGTGTTGTCTTTAAGAAGTTTAAGTTTATTTGTGTGGGCGCAGAGTAAGGGCAAAAAAGGGGAGAATGATGGAATGAAGGGAAAGTAGTCGTAGTCGCAGACGTAGAAAACTACAAACAATAAACTTTGGATTGGAAAAGGGCGAGAGAAAAAGTAGGTACAAAAACATATCGGACTGAGAGTAAAAACAACTCACTATCTTCAGACGTGATGACCGTTCTTGAGTTAGAGGGTTGACCTGAAAAAAGAATGTTAATGTTTATTAAATACTTGCAACGGACCCCACTCCCGAAGGGATGGAATACCGTAAATGACCTAATAGAACGCGGGCGTTCTATTTAAAACGAGGGGTCTTGGGGTCGCGGACTTTTACTACTTTCTCCATAAGGCTAATGGCAAAAGTTGGAGGAAGACCCGCGCTGTATTCGAGCCCCGCGTTCTATTCGGCACCAGCCTTCTATTAGGTCAATTATAGTATCTTGATTCTATGTACTTATTTGGGACCCTGTAGACCCTGTAGTGTCATTAAACCTCAAAACATACGAATACTTATTGTGCCTTTAGTAGAAGAGTAAAGAGTAAAACTAAATTGATAATAAAAGATGTTATTCTCAGATTACAATCTATTGTAAGTAGTTCTAATGAAATTGATTTGAGTGATTACGGTGAAATTATAGAACGAGTAGTAGTGCAAAATAATTCTATTTAATTTGAATGTTAATTATAATGTAGCGAAGTATTTGACGGGAATAGAATACGTGTGATTAAGGAAAGGCATTGCATTGGTGGAATGAAAGGAGAAAAAAAGATTATTCCGAGAACTACCTCTTTCATTCCTCCTTCGCAACTGCCAGAGATGGGCATTTCCTCCAAGGAAAGAAAATAGAAAGGAAATCTTTGTTGTTTAGTCCTCCAGCCGCTTTTTAGATTTTGGGATTGGAACGGAATGAACGCGTAATCCATGCCCATCTCTGTTAACTGTGCCTAGGACAATCCCCCATGCAGAACTCCAACTCTTTGTTCTAATTTTTAAAAGTTCACGTAGACGTAACTACTGCTTTGATTCCAGCGGAATTAAATATTAAACTTAATTGGAAGGACCAGGAAAAAGTGTAAAATGATGGAACCTAATTGCAATACGAAAGTTATATCTTTAAGAGTTTCCAAGGAACTAAACAGTGAAGATATTACCAGAGTCAAGGCCAAACGGAAAGGTGAACCTGAAAGCCAGGAGATTCAATTTGAAATTGAGGTAAGGATTCTAAGAGTAAAGGATTGTGTATGATAATCAAAAATTTTACTAGCTTTCCTCATGTTCCATAAGAGAGTTTATTGTTCTAACGGCCCTTAAATGATATTATGAATTAAAGGTTCCTGTCGAATACTAAATCACCAACTTTACTAGTACTCTCAAAATTAAGCCAAAATCCACAACAAATCCAAAACAACCAAGTTATGCCTTATATTACATTTTTGTACAAAATTCTTTAAAAACTGATGCGTTTATATATGATATGGAGCAAGTATTCTGTGTCCTAGCCCTAGCGGCAACCTTCGTTTGGAAGGCAGAGTCTTTGAATAAAATAATTTATATATTATATAATTTATAATAATATACATAATTATATAAATTATAATTATGTAGCGACCGAATGAAGACCAAGAAAATGAAGGATTTCTCCTTTCTCGGGGCGGAAAAAGGGCCAACCAGGTCAGTGCAGCAATGGGAAAGGCTCCCGATCCTTCCGCAGATGATACAACTGCTCCTTATGTCACTACAACGCTTCAGGAGGAAATACAGCAGACGAAATCCGAATTCCTTGCCGAAGTGTACAAAGAAATTCTTGATGCAATTTTAAAGCGAACTGAGGATGTCAGTGGTAACAAGGCGACCCGAAACAAGTCAATTCAACAGTACAAATCTACGGTAAGTTCAACTTTAAAATTAATTTAGTTGCATACAAGTTTTAAACACCATTTTTGATTTATTCTAGATTGTGTATTATGAAAATTTGGAACCGTTTGAAAAAATTTCTGTGGAAAACGCAATGACAAGAATACGTTCCAACTTGCAGCAATGTAAAGTTTGCGGACATCAGACCTCCGGGTCGGCAACAATGTCAACCCACATTATGAAATATCACATGTGTAAGTGCTTTTTACACGTAAAAGCGATAAGCGAATAAGAATAGAATGTCCTATAATAGAACTTATATAATTTATGTTATCAGTTCAACAGTCACACGTTTGTCCAGTCTGCAAAATAACATGCTCAAGAAATACTGAGTTACAAATGCACATGGAAAATTCTCACATCGTCCCACCGATTGGTTCTTTCTTCTTCGTCGAAAACATAAAAACAAAACAACTTTCATGTACTCAGTTCAAGGAATTTCAAAGTGGAGGTAAGTTACTACATGCATAACCGATTTTTAGTGATCCGGTCCTAAAGAATGTTGGCGCGGTAAGATCCGACTCAATTTTTTTTTCTAATTTCTCGACCCAGTATGATCAGTACATATATACAGTACATGGTGGTGCATAACCTTTTGCCTCTCCCCACAATCCAATCAGGCAGAGTCGGACCAAACCTGCGATATGCATTTTGTAGAGAAACTTATGGAGGATTTAGCGCACCATAACGGTTTGGTATCTGCAGCGTGCACGACTTGGTCCGACTCCGCCTGAATGGGCTGTGGGGGAGGCAAAAGGTTATGCACCACCCTGTACATACTAGTATTAAAACTCATAAGTGCAAGACGTATTTAATAAATCCCTTGCTAATTAGGTCTACTGAATATGACACAACTTTATTTCATCACGTGGAAGCGTAAGCGTGAAGAAGTGGATGAAGTTGTTGGGATTAGTGTGGACGTGACCACCTATAAAGATGTAAAAGTTGCGGCTAAAATTTTATGGAAAACAAATCAACAAGCCGCTAGGAATATGAATGCTCTTGCTGACGACACACATGGGTGCAGCTATAGGCATCTAATAAATGATGGCTGGTACTTTAATAGTACGGAAGCAATCCCCTGCGGGATTTATGGAGGTGACATGGCTGCTGGGAAAACCCTGAAATGGTTTGTTAGATTAGTAACGGATGCAGAGTGCCACAACAAACCAAAATCCGGATTCGTTCGTACGGTGAATTGCCAAGATGAAATTCTGAGTGTCCTGAACCAAATTCTATCCGTCCTTCCAGACAAAAATCGCTCATTCGTTATTAACGAAGAATGGAAAGAAACACGTTGATTACTAACATGCAAATGTTACCTACTTGTAATTCAGAAGTTCAATAGACTAAATAAAATAGTCATATAAATTGGTCAATAATTTATATTTCATTTCTGCTTCGATATCTACATCATATTATATATATATATATATATATATATTATAAATTCTATTATATAGCGCTTCGTTACAAATTGATTTTAGATGTATTGCTTTACTTCACACAAACTAGAATATCCGTATCTATAAATTTTAATTACTATTTTTGATTCCATGTTCTATTACAACTAAACATTGGATTTCATGCATGCTTTGCACAATGTTGGTTCGTAAGCGCTACTACCGTTTTTCTAGTTGCTCCTCTTGTGTTTCCCCGATACTCTCTGTATTATACGTTCTGGAAACGAGAATATGTAGACTTCGATGTGTACCGTTTTCGCGCACTTTCGATTTTCTAGGCATTTCCAGGCAATAACCTTGGAGCAAAAACATCAGTAAAGAACACATTTAAGTAATAGACTAAGGTCTTTCATCAGAACGGACGGACAGACGGACATAGTATTCACAATAAGTCATTTACTCCGTGTATTATACGTCGCGCGACTTAATAAAAGAAAAAAAATGAAACTTAAACGACTTACCCTCCACACTCGTATAGAATGGAGACACAAAGACCTCATACTGGATGAACTTCTTCAGATTTGGGATAACATGAATGTAGGCATCTGTCTTTTGAGCCACGACTGTCAAAATATTGAAGTTCAACGAAGGTGGTTCAGCCGAGATCTCACGATATCGAATGTAGTATCCATCAATAAACTTGATCGCTGGTTTGGAAATCTAAAGAAGAAAACAAATCAAAGTCAAAATTAGTTATCTTTTACTATCGATTTTAAAATTTCAACGAGAAATGTTCAATTAAATTAGCTGAAACTGCCTTCAGAATACCCTTTAGATTAATCTGAACTTTCTCATGACGAATCATAGATGCACAATACACCATTCATCTAACGGACACAATAAACGGATATTCACAGCCGAGTGATGCAAAAGCAAACTATAACATTAGTTTATTTTCCGAATATCCGACCGAACCGAAGTGTACCACCGGTTTTGAGAATTACGTACTAAACCAAGTCATTGAATTCAGTGAGCCCGGAAAGGAGACGTCTGGTGTGACAAGTTCAAGTGTCGTATAATTAAAGAGACAACCAAAGGGAAGGGATGGAATAGAATAGTGAGACAAAGGGAGAGGAGAATGGAGTAATTAATCAAAATAAAATAGACAAGCTGAACGGGAGAGGAGATGGAGCGTGTGACGTTTACTATGTAGTTAGAAGTGGTGGAGCCAACAGAATGTACTTCAGGATGGTGTATAGTATACCCAGTCGTCCAGAGATTGAGACATCTTTCTGATCTTAACCCGGGAAATGAAATACAAGGCTTGAGAACACAACACACACAGCACAGAGCACACAACACTAACAATGAAGTGTGGTTAGTTAGTCCTTA
Organism: Protaphorura tricampata; assembly: GCA_034698835.1. NCBI lineage: Eukaryota > Metazoa > Arthropoda > Collembola > Poduromorpha > Onychiuridae > Protaphorura > Protaphorura tricampata. The sequence continues at coordinate 7,557 of JAQGCB010001598.1, forward strand.
TGTTTGAAATGTTAGAAGAAAAGAAATCTTATCAGGAACTAATGAACTGAACCATTCCAATGTAGTGACAACAGTAGTCGTCTTTGAAAGTAAAGGATTAAATATAAACAAGGGGATTACAGTCGGGTGGGTCAAAAAGTAACAATTAATTCTCAGTATCCGCTGATATATTTCTAATGTAATGTGTAGAATGTTGTTTCAGTCAGAAAATCGTCATTCTGTCCTGAGAGAGGAGCTTTTGACCAACCCTATCCTAAATATTGAACGCCAACAACACGTACCTTCCAGGAGATCCGAATTGATGTTGAAGAAGCTGGTTCAGAGCTAATTAACTCAATATCCGAAGAACCTAATTGATTCCTGACTTCCTCCACGTCCAACCCGTCTAACTCATGTTGGCCACCGACCCCTCTCCCAAATCCGGCACGTGTTCTCATCATTTCCGAGACTGGAGAAGACCCTGATAAACCTTCCAAACTCTCAGCCCGTACAAAGAAAATGTAGCGTGTATTTGGTTTGAGTTCATCCACGGTATGAACGTGAACGGTTTCTCCGGCACGACCTCCACCATAAATCCTATGACCCAGCGTGACCCATCCATTCGGTTGAATATCCGGACTAAAAGATTCAAGCGTAAATCCAAGGAGTGGTTGATTCCGGGCTGGGGCTGATTTTGGTGTCCAAGACCAAGTTAAGGTCAAGGAAGTTGAGGTTGTTTCATTGGCCAGTACAATAGGTTTGGACGGCGGGAGTGGTAACAATGATGGGTTAGTTCGGCGGAAACCGATGTTTGGGTTTGTTGGAGACGCCACGGCCAGTGATGCTGAGCGAGATGTCTCACTAGATTTCCCTGTACCACTATTCGTCGCAGCGAGGCAAGTGTATATTCCTGAATCCTCGGCTCGTAAATCTGTCCAAAGAAAAAAAAGATAAATATATTTTTGGGTTGTGTTGGAATGGAAAACATTTTACTTTCGGGAAGACAACTAACTGTGAGCGCGAATCGGTACGTACCGCACTACGTGTCTCAGGCCACTGTATTGTACAAGAATAAAATGAAAAAGTGACCACTTGACTGGAAGGCCAATGCCGTATATTTCATCTTACTAGGAACTTACTCCCGAACATAAACAAAACATTCAATTCGTTGTCTGAAACTGTACTACTCTCCCTGTTATGGTCTCTAGCCAATTACTCGCAATAACCAGTAGTCGCCGTCTTGGCCAAGGTTGTGTACAAAAATGTTAGTGGTGGCTTAGCCCAGACCATAAATCACACAATGCCTACTCCAACTCGGTCAATCATACCCGTCCCCCAAAATCCTCGTAAATAACTCTTGAGAAAAACTAAGGCTGACGTTTTTGGGAAAGCAAGGAAGGAAACAACTCCATCCTAAGTAATTATTTACAGGCAATAAAAACAAAAACAGAATAAAAACAATTTGAGTGAGTTTGACTGTCGATACACGATACTTTGTTTCAATTTCATCTCAGGCTTAAATTAAAAATTAAATCAGACCTAATTTTCATCGTTGTCCTCAAAATTAGAACAGGACACATTCATTCAAATTCAGTTCGACTGAGTTTAAGTCTCTGAAGACCTAACAAAGCATAAACTGAAATCTAAACTTCTATTCAAAACCCTCGCATCAGTATTCATTAAACTGCACTTCCTCAATCTCATTTCATCAACTGGAACTGGATACTTGAATTTTGGCATTGCATTGCATCGCATTGCATGTATTATTTAGACTACCCATTCAAATGGCTTCTACTCTGCACTAGGACTTCAGTCGACTTTAAGAGCCACCCCAGTCAGCCCAGACAGATTACCATTATAGTTATAGCTACAAAAACCAAAACAAATGTAGAATAGAATAGAATGGAATACTGAACATATACATACACATACAATACCATGGTCTTGGATGAAATGTATTCCCTATTCATTCCAGAACTTCATCTCAAGAGCAAATGCATTGCCACGAAAAACTACTGTACATATAAGAGTAAAAGCACTCGACTCATACAGCAATAGCAATGCAAGAGTAAGTTTACGGACTACGGACTTTGAGACGCCAAATCCTTCCTTTTTATTGCAAAGAAAGAAGAAGAAGAAGAGGATCGTCTCAAATCGTACAAAAACTTGAGTCTAGTCAGTCTCAACCCACTAGTGTACTAAGAATCTAGACTAGACTATACAGACACACACAAAGTGCCGTGCAGATCATGAGTTGTGATGTTGATATCCGATGATCTCCTCGTCTTTGTTACAATTCTACTCACCCTTCGTAAAGTAAAGTAAACGGAAAGCCCGATAAATGCAAAACATAGAATACATACATATATGTACGTATACACCACGATATCCCATTTCTTGGGTCTACCCGGTCCTTTCTTTCCCTAATTTCCACCGATTTTTCAAATTCTAACTGCAACTGCAATGGGTAGGGAGGGAAATATCTCACAATGCAGACTTTCTCCTGCTTACTTTCTCTCAGTCTCTCAGTAAAATTTCCCCAGTAAGAACCAGGTTTAGCTTCAGGCCCCGTGTAGTACGATAAATTTCGTACATACTTATTCTAATTCTAATCCTGCTTAGCATAACTATGTGTGTGTAGGCGTAAGTTATCCATCTCGGTGTCACCACACACTAACTGTACAGGGTCCCAAATATGTATACTCATCTCATTTTATAGCAGACCATCTTACAGTAAGCTGGGGTCGTCTACCAATATTACTGATTAGTATGTAGACTTTGTCGCCAAGTCTACACTAGACACTCCGACACTTATTTTGGACCCCGTCCTTTGGCCAAGATTTAGAATTCTTACCGTTGATCTGAAGCGTTCCATTCGGTGAGACAGAGATTCGACTCCCGGGATTTTGTTGGAACGTCAAGTCAATACCATCTTTGCGCCATTTTATGGTCGGATTGGGAGTAGGAGCGATGACTTCACAAGGAAGTGAGGCCAAGCTTTTTAGAGGTAGAGTTTGATTCGTGGGACCAAAGTTGATGATGGGCCTGCATACGTGAATAGAAAGGGATTAGAGCGTAGAAAAAAGCAACCAATTTTCAATAAGCATTAAAATTCTTAATGAATCCGAATAGTTTTTTCTGAAAATTAAAAACTAGATAGCAGTAATTCGGCATTAATAAAATTCTTACGGCGGGACTTGATCCTCTGATGTGACTTCTAACTGAACCACCGTTTCTGCAGAACCAGCAGCACTCACTCCCGTACAAATGAAAATCCCACTGTCTTGCCTACGAACTCCAGGAATACGTAGTGTTCCCTCAGGAGTGACAAGGAAATGCTTGTGTGAAGACGATGGGAAGAATAATTCTTGGCTTCCTTCTTTTCTCCAGTATGTCGTTGGTGGTGGGTTCCCGCTCGCCTTGCATTCCAAATTCACGACTTCATTCAATCCTATTCGGACGTCTCGTTGACGCGTCATAAATTTCGGTTTGGCTGAGGAAAAGATAAAAAAAGACGTCAATAAATCAAGTCGAGATGACATTTCCTTTCAAATATGAGTAAAGTATTAGGGGCGTGCATTTCATCGGGCTCATAAAATGAAAAAAATAATCAAAGTTTATAGATTTTTGAAGTCTTGCGAAAAATTCTTCAGGAGAAAAGCAATACTTCCAGGCATTTCCTTAAACGTAATTTCCCTTAACTCCTGTTCAACATAATTTCAAATGCATTGCTGTATGTTCCATTGCCCCAGTCTTCCAGTATTTTTGAACATATTGTAATTGTACTCTAGTACCTGCATTTGCAATTTGGAATGCTGAAATGCCTCAGGGTTGTCAAGTTAGGTACGAAGAGTACATACAGAAGCACTCTCAAGATATTCCATCCTACTTTCGAAAGAAAACATCAAAAGAATGGCTAATCTAATGCTGCACTCTAGTTCCACGTGAAACTTTTCTACCAACCGACGACCATACAAAATTGTAGTATTAAGACGAAGGTGAGGGAATAGCACTCATAGTTGAGTTTTCCACTTTTTATCCACCTAACCAACTCCGTCACGTCAACCCCACGTCACATATCATCCACGTCTTCTTTTCCTTTAGCCAAAAAAAAGACTCCATGAATTTTAATGCAGCAAGATTAGGGCTGACAGGTTGTTATTTCCTTTTTCTCCTTTCACTTTCTTCGCAGAAAAACTTTCTCCACGAAAGAAACAAGGAGTATAAGCAGAAGAAGCCTTTGAAACATCTCTGACATATTCCACCCAAACAAAGTACGGGGCTTTCACTTTTATCCTTTTAAACTCACACCAAATCCTTCAAACCAACACCACTTTCAAGTAAAAATCAAACTCGTCGGGATGACAGGCTCAAGTGTTATGATTTTTCTTTTGGATTTAAATGTACGATTGTCCAACTTTTGAATAGAATTACTTTTTGAATCTACATGCATTCCATGTGTGTCCCACGGATCAAACCATCAAGGCAGCGAAGCGGAAAGGCCGGAGAAATGTATCAAGAAGATTCTCAAGGATGTCTAAGGCAAGGTCTATACCTCAGTGCAAAATTCTGGCCAATCTGACGAAAGCCTTCTCCCCCAACTAGTATATACGTAATGCATTTTGAGCTACCCTCAAGCACAATAATCAGCAGACAAATTCTCAACTTTTCTTAGACAAAAATGTGACAAGTCCGTTTCCCAAGGGTTTCCGGTCGGCGGAATCCCGGCAGACAAGCGGCGGAAACCCGTTAACTTTTGTGACTTCCAAAAAACTATGACTCTTCCTTGCCAGTAAACAAAGGCTAACTTTTATTCCATAACGTCATTGACTCTCCAAACCCACACCCAGAGGCATAGGATACACACTAGACCAGAGGCATAAAGATACACTAAGAAAATCCTTCCAGACTAATGTCAACTGCCCGGACTGGAGTAAACGGGTTTTCTCCGACAACTTCATTTTTGAACGTTAAGTTTAAATGACATTCCATGACTGGGGTTGACAAGGAGTTAGATTTTTTTTCTTCCCGGTTGATATCTCAATTTGAACAACTTCTTTTGGGTGAACGTGAGGAGGGAGGATTGCAATTAGCTCCCAGCACGGCGACCATTTTTATTAATAGGAGACTCAACCGAACCGCATACAAAACGCTGAGGTGCCTTATCTCCAAAGCACTTCATTCATCCTGTTATCACTTCATCACGTCTTTCTGCTCCTCTCCTACCCAACCAAAACTCAAGAGCCAAGAGTCATACTCGTACAGTAACCGAACGAACATACTCCAGTCTTCCAGAACTTTTCATACCAGAACTCTGTCGTCGTTGTCGAACGAAATACGTCCAGAATCCCCCTTTCCAAGTAGTATGTTCTGTTACTAAAAACAAAAACCTTCCAAGCTTCCTTTTTTTCCTTTCACCCTTAAAATCCTTCTCAATCGATGGCGTCATTATGCGGTTGGGTAAAAAAAACATAGTCTCTCCATTAGCTCTTTCCATGAGGGAAGATCAAATTAAATCTCTTTTTGGTTCGTTGGGGGAACCGAACCAAAACCGCACTCTCTCGAGACTCTCGACCTACACGTTGTATCACTCCACTTCGTATTTCGACAGTTTCTTTAAAATATTATTACAACAGAGTACTGGGAACATTATACATTTTAGCAAAGCCAGGATCTGAAAACATTATAAAATTTATGAACACTTATACTCACAGTGAACACTGAGAAGAGCGCTGGCTCGAACACTTCCTTGATCGTTAGACGCTTGGCAGAAATACAGACCCTCATCATCAGGTCGGGTGTCCTTAATTTTGAGTCCATTCGTGATTCTTTCAGCTCGATCCTGAGGCATAGGTGCATCTTGTCGATGCCAAGCCAGAGTTGGAGTAGGTAGCCCATCAACCTCACAATTAAAAATGGCCGAGTCTCCAACTAGTACGGTGATATCCTTCGGCTCTTCCTTGAAATACGGTTTCTCTGTAACAAAAAAAATAAAGTAGCGAGATGAAACAAAAATCGAATACGGTTTAGCTTTCAAAACCCAGAATTCAATTATTACAACCCATAAAGAATTGATTATCGAGAACACAGGAAGGGCGGATTACGCCGACTGGATTAAATGAAATCAGTTGAAGCAGTCTTGGGGTGCAGTGGATCAACTTCGAACTTCCCCTCATGAAGTTTTCCTTTTTACCCCTTCATTTCGTCCTAGAAAGTTAGTTGTGAAAGCAGCTCATTGTTAAAAAATATATTACATAGGAGTCGACCTACGCCAACCCCATAGAATCGGAGCGAAAAGAAATGACCCTATCAGATACAGCCATGCCGGCTGAATTCTTCTGCTTCACGGGTTCGGTTCAGATTTAAAAGGGAGAAATAAAG
>JAQGCB010001599.1:0-13894 GCA_034698835.1 Protaphorura tricampata
TCTACGTTCAAAACTCGAGATTTGAACGTAGGATGGGCTTAAAACATCCGGCCGTAGGCCGGATTAACTGCTAGTATGAATGAACGACGTAAACCTACGGTACACACTTACATTATTCCATGATTGTGTTCGACTGCATGTTTTGAGAAAATCATTTGTCCGTGTATGAGTTAGCTATGTACTCGAATGTGATAATAAAGCTAGATTCTGTATTTACTACAATCATCAGGGTGAAGCATACGTTTGGGTTGGGATGACTCGGCGATGACCCCCTGAAGTTGAGGCGTCGACCATTACGATTACAAAATTACATTGGCTGGAAATGTCTTGTGATCAGTTACTAATGCACAATTAAACTTGTGAACTTGTAATCGTATTCGGATCACCCAGAAAATATTATGAGTATTTGTAATTGAATTGCAATAAATTACTTCCAAAAGCATGTGTAGTTGTAATATTATAAGTAATTGGAAATAAAAATGAATTACATTAAGACTATTTTCCAAGCTTAATATGTAACATAAACATAACTTACATAACATGTCTTTAGTTTACTGAAACTGAAACTCTAGAAGTAGAAGAGAAGACAGATTACATTTCTACATTCTGCTTAGCCTAAGTTTTGCAAACACATTCATCATTGCCACTTTGCCAGTTTTATTTTACTTAAAGGAATCGATGCATCCATTCTGCAAAATGTTAAGGGCCACCTCTGCCTTCTGGGCTACGTCTGGGCCTGGGCCCGACTACGAATGCTACGGGTCTATAGCCATAAAAAACTCATTAGAGCTTATTTGAGTGCGGGACTGTAATTCGTGCCAGAGATTTGAGATGGCGCGTGGATCATTTGGTGGAATTCAAATTGCAGTGTGGTTCCTTTCGATCTCCATGCGGTTTCTTTCGACTCACTCGCACTCAAATCACATCCACATCTCTGCTGTTTGAATTCTATTCAATCTCAACGATTTCGTTTTGCGTTGTCATTGTGCGTGTGCTTTCACAATTCAATTCAGGTCGAAATCGAATCGAACTATCGATATCGATATTATTTGGTAACGTTTACAGCGATCCAGCTGCATTTTTCGGATTTCATCTCAACACTCAACTTCTCAATTGATTTTTTACTACTACTCAAATATTTCCATTAAAAATTCCAACCGTTTTTACTGAGATATGTCGAACAAACAGAAATTGGCAAAGCTTCACCCGGTATTTAACATTTTTATGTCTTTAATGTCTTCTTTTTTGTTTTCCGGAAGATATACCATAAATGACTGAATACAACCCCTGGGTTGTTTTCATCCCCGTTGGGTAGTTGGGTCAGGGGACGCTGACTGACTTCCCCACTTTCTCCATAAGGTCAAGGGAGAAAGACTCGGATGTATTCTCTATTCTAGCCCAGGGTATTCTATTCGGTCATTTAATTTAAGGTGTACGGTGTGTATGTGCGTGTTTTGGCTCTGACTGATTAAGTTTTGCTACTCACTGGTTATATTCAGAAACTCACTCAGTTCACTACTATACTAACATGTGTGTATGACAGTATGACTACTTACATGAGAGAGAATGAGACATGTTGTTATTCAAGAGTAACGATTTAGGTTATTAACGTCAATACATTTCTCATGTGTGAAATTTTTTATTTTAGGAAATTGAAAAGTACGTCGAAGACGTAAAACAAAAGGTGAGCGTTGGGGTGAGGTCCAGACGAATTTTTACATATGAATATAGGAGATTAACTTGAAAGTTTTTTGTCGCGTTTACAGTCCGAGAATTTGGTCAAGCAAGAATTTCCAAATAAAATCATCGAGCTTAATCGTTTGTTGGATTCCTCTGACTTTAATGCAAAGGATTCGTCCAAACATCACACATACAACAATTCACTTGCGGCCCAGAATGACTCACGGTTAGCAATTTTCTTAGCCGAACTTATACTAAAATATTATTTAATTTTTATGCTTTAAAAATCTATTCACTCCATTCTTTAGAAATCTGTCAAATCATAATAATCATGAAGAAGGGGATTCTCCACAAGGGAAGAAGCGGAAATATATCAAGGAAGAGGTGGACGACTGTGGAAGTGGAGATCTAACCGTATCCTTGAAATCCAAAATTGGCTCCGCACTGTGTAATAAAAATATTACCCGGCTCATTGACATTGTGAAACCTTATATTCGTGATTTAGTTCAAGATGCAAATTTAGTAAGTTATACTTACGAAGTTACAGTGACTTAACTGGAAAATCTGTCCGACATCCGAATTCCGAACCTGGTTCGGAGAAGAAAATTTTATGTAACATTACGAACGCTGGGATGTAATTTTGCTTCCCTCCCATGCTCGTAATGCTTAAGGGTTCGGAGAAGATTTTTTAGGGTTGGCAGATTTTCCAGGCGCGCTTACGACTCCTATTGAACTCTTCGTAATTTGAAAACTAATTCAAAATATATTTATTAGCTGAAAATGTGGGTGACATTTCTGATTCCAAAAATTGAAGACGGAAACAATTTTGGTGTTTCAATTCAAGAAGATACACTAGGTAAATCCTATAAACATGACTGACATTTGTTGTTGATCGATAAATTATTGTTTTGAACTTATTGTTGGCCTGATTTTAGTGAGTAGTCTGTACGTCTGACTTAAAGAACACGTACATATATCAAATTATTGTTTATCCTTTTTTAGGAGAGATCCGAACGGTGGAAGCTGAGGCCGCAACATTTTACGAGCAAATCAGTCGATACTATCTTACGCGAGGAAAGATAATTTCCAAGGTTAATAATATATTTTAAGTTTTTTTCCCCAGAGCTAATAATAATTGCAATTTAGTTGCTAAAATGTCATAACTTTGTTTATTTCAGGTGGGCAAATATCCACATGTCGAGGATTACCAAAAATTGGTAGGGGAGTTGGACGAGAAAGAATTTCTTAGTTTGCGAATAGTTTTATCGGAGATTCGGAACCATTACGCGTCAATGTATGACCTCATTATCAAAAATATGGAAAAAATCATTCTACCACGAACCTCCAACGCAGAGAACCTGTATTAAATTATTTTATAAAATGTTCTTACTTCCTCAATTTAAAAAAAATACAGATTTAGCTAAGTTTTATAAATTAAATTCAACTTGTAAATTGGTTTAGTCCTTTTGATATACGGTGTATGTTCAGGTTTGCGGCGAAAGCTAAAATGTCAATGATGTTTAATGTTACTAGTGTTATGAATATGATGTTAGTTAACGACAATACTTATTTTTAAAGTGAATTAGAATTGCGAATAATCCGGGTGTCATTGGTATTTTAGACTAACTTAAGTTATTCTGTGTAGTTACTAACTGTCACTCAAAAGTCAAAAGGTTTGAAACTTAGATCATTCATCGCGCATCAGAAATTTTCAGCCTCTTGCCTGTCGTTCCTAAATAAAAGTGGGCTAACCGATTCCGAAATAATTTTGTTAACTGGCAATTATTGATTTGATTTGATTCTTCATGATCGATCCATCTTCGTATAATGCTATTTAATATTGAAATCTTGGGGTTCAGTTTCAGTCAAGTATAGCGTACATGATATTTCACACGGTGGTGGTTGACACGATTCCATATTTGTGTAATGGGGCTTAGAAATTTTCGAATTTCAATTTACTAGAATGGTTGCCCCTTAAACTTTTTATTGTATGAAACCTTTCTAACCCCTCTCTAATCGTCACATTCTTATAATACTATACAATACAATCATTCCTTCACACCTTCACGGCTCACGAACGAGTAATAACAATTCCAATCCATGTAGATTCATTTTTATTATTTTCGTGATGTTATTTTAACATAGCCTTGAATTTCCATTCTGCTGGTTTGGTATTTCAACATTTTACAAGGTAGAAATGCAAGTACACAAATAGCCATACAATTAAATTACCATTATCCCTGATTATAAAGAGCACCTTATAAAAATTACTCGACATACTGCAAGTAAATTATCAAACATTCTACGTACCAACCAGGTTATCAAGAATTTTAATCCACGCTAATTCCATCTTCATTAACAAATTGGGGAACCCTAATCTCAGTAATTTTATTATTAACATTTTAGTTTTAGTTTAGTCCATGATGTGTCAGTCTATGTACTCACGGATTATTAAAAGTTTATTATCATGCTTCTTTCTTTGGACTGATGAAAGCTTGTTTAGTCATTTCTGAGCAAGGATTCTAGATTGCAAGTTGCAAATTAAACGCAACGAGTCAATCTCATCCTAATACAACATCGAGACTTCATAACAAAACCAGTAGAAAATTTTCATTCGGTACATTAAGTCAAATACCCTCATGTGGCTTCCCCAAATTCGAAACATCACAAACAGGCCACCGCGCTGTCGAGAAGGAAAATGTAACAGGTTACTTTACTCAGCGTAATTATTGTGTAAAATCCACATTGTCATTTTGAATTTTGATGAACCGATTCTTGTCATGTTGAGTCCTTGATATGTCAATTAACACACAACAACAACGGCTTTGGGGCCGAGAGCGAAACATTCTAAGTATTATCTGGTTATTTACAGTTTAGTACAAGTTTGGTTTCCTTCAAGAAAACAGGTTAACAAAGATTCAACTAAAATGGCACATGGCTTGTATGAGTTAGAGTTAGTCGCTTTCGCACTTTCTTCAGTTTTATAAAGTTTACCAAGACGCTCGAATCATCAAGGTTTCGATAAATTGGGCAGGGTATTTTGTGGGATGCGCCTTTGCCTGTGTCAAAAAATGATAATAATCTGGTGAAAGGTTAATCAAAACTTCTTGTAATACTTGAATGACAAGGTAACTTGTTTTTCCTATCATCTGCATTTGTGGAGCTATAATTCTAGCAATGTCTAATTTGTGAAAAGTCCATTGCGAACAAGGACTATTGTGTCATTAATCAAATGGTTAGTAGAACAGGTGAATCCAAATACTTAAAGAATAAATATTAATAATACAACAGAGATACTCTTAAAGTTTCAATATAGAATATAGGCAATCCCTCTGTCCAATGTAATTAGCATATAAACAAAACTAAATAACAAATAATTATTACACAAGTTCACTCCGATTGCTCACTGGTCTCTGTCACTTGTCAATAAATCCGTTGAGTTATTGCTTCCAATGAATAACTCTAACCGTCCAACATTTAATAAAGCCTAAGTTATAAATTCAAATACTTTACGACAAGAGTAGATTACTCCGTACAACCCAAGGGTGTGACACATGGCGAGTCGATGGACAGGACAACACAGGAATAATTAAATAAATAACTACAATTCCTTCAGCAGTGTGGACTTGGCTGTTTTCAATTTGTCAAGACGTTTTTGCAAATGCGAGTTTGTAGTTTCCACTTCATCCAACCTTGATTGAGCTTCTCGAAGCTGCAAAATTAAATTACAATAATAAATATTAGATATCAAACAACAAAGTTAAATGTTAAATACTTTCAATTAATTTAAAGATCGTCATAATTTGGTTTTTATTAAATCTTTTTTATGAAACTGACAAGGCTGCCACAAATGAGACATGGAGTTCAGTTTAACTTACTTCACGTTGAAGTTTCCGTTTTTCAACTTTGAGGTCGTCTTCTCTGGATTCTGCGTCTTCTGAACTTGTTTTATACCTCGTAACTTGACTGTCGAGTCTTGCAACCTTCAAAGCATTTAAGAAAAAATCTGTATGTACTTTCGAAGAAATACGAAGACTAATATTTATTCCAATGTTTACTTTTCAATACTAAGTATTCCGAATCTGTCTTCAGGAACCAGTGTAAAAATTATTTTGCAATTTGGCGGATTGCAAGTAATTAGTAATATTTGTAAAAACTAAAAATATTTAGAGTCAATGAGTGAAAAGTTGTCGAGTCGACTTACATTGGCCTGCAGCGTTGCAACTTCTTGTTCATACTTTTGAACTTTAAACTTATAATCGGCAATCAGTTTGCTAGATTCACCTGTAATAGAAAAAAAATTAAATATTGAATTATGTACAATTACAACAAAAATTGCATGTAAATCGCATTAATGGCTAATGTAAACGTACGTTGTGTCTCCAGAGTATCACTTTCAGGCCCATTTGTTGCGGGATTTGAGTTCGAAATATTATTGTGTAGACTGTATCGATCACTCTTGGTATTGTGATTCCTCTCTTCTTCAAGATCTAATTTTAACCGACGAATTTCATCCAATAACTCATTCTTCTCTTCTATTACCTTCTTGAGTCTCACATCTGAAATCACAAATCGTAAATTATTTTCAATTATTTTTATTACCTCATTTTTAGAGAAAAATCCTTCTGGACACTTTGGTCATTCCGCAACATAATGTTCATGTTCATTTGTGAAATATAAATTGGTGAAAAAATAGAATATGATTATTTTACCAAGTGAGCCATCTCCTAAGGTAGACAGAACGTCCGCGGTTTCAAGTGTGACAAGTGCTTTACTGATTCGAGTCTCTCGGTCTCCATTTCCAAGGTCAACTTCAACCTCACTTTCTACCACGACTAGACCATACTCCTAAAATTGCAATAAACAACAAAAATTACAAAATAGAAAAATTGTCACAAAGTCAAAGATAACAAGCTCAACTGAGATCATCGATGTTACCTTGATTAACTGATTCCTCTCTTGAAGTTGGGACTTGTAGTATTCTAACTCATCTTTGAGCTGAGTGGAGAGTCTCTTTAAATTTTCAAAGTCTCTACATTTGTCTTTATGCTCTCGTTGAAGATGAGTCACTGATTCTTCTAAATCATCTATTTTGTCCTTCAGCAATTCAACCTGGTAAGTCAGAGCCGACTTTTCATTATCCAACTGAGCATTTTGCACCATTGCTTTCCGAAATTTGTCTTCCAATTCCTTTAGATCATGCTGTAATAAAATTATAGTCAATTATGGATTCAATTTCGTCTCATTTTTTAAAATCGTAGATTCAAAATATTAAATAAAATAACTTTGTACTAGCACGAAAAATATAAATTAGAATAGATAGCAGACAGACATTCAACAACAAAGTCGAATCAATCGATTCAAAATTAAAATAGATATTTAAACCTCTGCAACGTCGAAACTTTTGCAACTGCTGAGACCGTTACTGCTTACTAGAACTTTGCCTGGACTATAGGCACGCTAACGGTGGTGGTTTTCGAAATATTTAGACGAAAACTAATTAAAAATTAATTTCACCTTCACCGTTTCGATGAAACGAAAGCTAATGAAAAGTTTCATTACAAAATAATTTGACAGCAATTTGAATTTCTGGCACTTCTGGCGCTCGCGTGGTAAACGAGGGAAAACTGTATGGGGTATTGGGATATCTCGGATCTGCCAGCGAAAGACGACAGCCTGAGATATTGTTTTTGAGAAGTATCGACTTATCGACATCGATATCACTTTTCCGGTGCCAAAATACGATGACAGTGGTCACTCGTATTTTGACCGCCGCCATCGTTTAACCCAAGTGAAGAAATTGGTGGTACATATAATAAAACAAAGCGATGGGGCATTTTGGAATTTGGACACGGGCTATACAGGGTGGTTCATAACTCTATCCCATCGAAGGACCAGTGTACCTATGCATTTTGTAGAACTCTGTGATCTAAAAAAAATTATGTGCTTTGAACGGGTAAATCATGTCCTTCCTGACTCTCCTGACGCAAATATCAATTGCGTGATTTCAAAAACCCTTGACCTCTCCTACCGTATTTTCGTATCCAAAGATATTTCACAGGCTAATTTCAAAGTTTCTGTTGTTCTTGTACTTCGTGTGCGTGTTTGATAGCGATTGGTCGCAATCTGCGTAATCAAAGCTCCAGGAATTCAATATACAATTCTCTACAAAATCTATCTTTTGTCAAAGCAAAACTAAAACTCAAAGGTTTCGGGAAAGCAAAACTATTTAGAAGAATGTAAATGCTACAAACTACGAAAGAAATGACAAGTGATGTACATGAGTCGGGTTTACCCTTGAGCTACTTCTGCTCCGTGGAAATTTGTTCTGGTAAGACATACAATTAAAATAGAATAGAATGAATGTAAAGTTAGTTTGTTTACAGTTGGTTTTTAGATAATCCTTTGAGTGAAACCCTAGACTAATTAATTACTTCTATATATTTTTGTTTCATTTCTTACTCTCAAATCACGAATGTTGACCATTCCATCCTCAGAAGAGTCCTCCGAACTTCGGCGACTTGAATGGTAACTGGCAGAACCCACGGAGTGTGAAGTTCGATGACTTCCCAGAGCGACTCGAAATGCAGCTCGATTCACGACATCTAAAGTTTAAAGTTATTTGTTTATTGTTTTTATTTATCAGATTATAAAAAATTATACATTAATCCATTAAAGTGAGCCGAAATTATAAATGCGGACAAATCTGCAGTTTTTGAGTCCATCTGCTTTACACTTGGAATGGAAATGATTTCCTTGTTAGAAGAAATCATTTACTGAATACACTACTTATCACACCGGTCATATGGGTGGATGGGGAAAATTGAATACTTTATACGCAACGCATGCTAGAATGTTATGTCTCAATTTCCTCAACATCCGGATTTGTATAGGGCAGCTTGAACAAAAAATATCACGTCAGTAAATCATTTTTTGAAACTCACCACTTGAGTACATATCGTAATGTTTGTCAGCATTCTCTTCAGACTCTTTTTGTTGTTTTTCTAACTCCTTCATCCGAATTTCACGGGCTTCCGCTCGGGCCTGACGCCGCTGGGCCAATCGGGCTTCAGCCTAAATATTTAGAAAAAAAATATTTGTTTAAACATTGGATAGGACAAGTACTGCGATTTTAATTGATAAATTCATTTGTCATAATGACAATGTATTTAAAAACTAACTCCAGTTTCAAGATTTGCCAATAAGAAAGTGCAGCTAAAGCAAACTTCTGTCATAATCAAACTTGAATGGCCAAACTAACTTTCCCTGCCGTAGGGATTCGGGAACCAGAGAAAAAGTATTGTTTATTTAATAAACATGAACAAGAATGGAATAAGAGATTTTTATTTTAATTGAGATGGGACTACGTATAGCATTCGTGACTAATTGCCTGGAATGATTACTGCTATATTGATTGACGCTATTTGTAGATCATCTTCATAAATATGGTTGTTAGTAAGTTTCAGAAATCATCGCAAACCCTCTGTATATATGACCTTCTGTCATATTTTGATATTTACATAACCGCTTTATACCCGAAATTGAACAATGAACACTGTTCTGAATAAATTTTCAATAAATATTAAATATTATTGCTCATTACTCCGTTTTGTACGTCGACAAGGTAGTCTACAATGGAGCCGCTATTGCTTTCACCAGTTTCTTCACAAACACTATTACTGCGAGCAGTAAGGCTGAATCGACGAGAACTGCTGCTAATACTGGCCCTACTGGGTGCTGAAGCTGATTCCTCAACTCCAGGGGATAAGGGACTACTAATTAGCAAATCAGTGGTCTGATCTTGGCTTTCAACCTCGTCAAACACTTCGTTGTTTGCGTTGTCTAAAACGTTAGCTTCATCACTCCGTTCATTACTGTCTAGAATATTTGCTTGTCCATTTTCATTCAGAGTTTCTTGGCTTCGAATCATTGGTTCTACGCTAACATTGGCTTCCTCGCCATTTGGAATGGGTTCATCCGAAACAGAATCAACAGCAATATTTTCAGTATCAGATGCTATTGGTAACTCTTCAACACAGTCTTCACTCAATTGTCGGGTCTCCTGGAGTCCATTCTTTTTTAGTTCATTGTCGTGAGCATCCAGGACGGTATTGTCAGATATCGAAGTTTCTGAGTCGGGTTCGATTGTTGCAGAGTTCTCGGAAACAGATTCGACAAATTCGTCATTCGTTGAAGTTTGGAAATTTGGAGGGTTCTCCTCAATAATTTCTTTCCCGTTTTGAGTGAACTGATCTTCTGGAATGACTGATACAATTTCATCCGATATTTCAACGTTTAGAATTTCATCCGGTGTTTGAACGCTTAAAATTTCATCAGAAATATTTTGATGGCCGTTTTCGCCCAACCCAGGTACCAGTGTATTTTCATCTTGGATCAGTTCTTGTAAATTATTTGGATCAAGTTTATGTAGATCTGTACTGTGATTCTGAGAGTCTGGGATTATTCCAGTTTCTAAAATCTGAACTTGACTAGCCTTTTTTACTGGTGTGGGATTTTCAGACCCGGAGCTTATATCTAAAGGTAAATCGGAATTCTCTGAAGTTGTCAGCGTATCATCATCACCATCATCAACCGTTGAGGCTTCAGTGTCAAACTCAATACTGTCTTTGACTTCAGAAATTATGTTTAAAATATTATCACCACCAGACACTTCTTCTAAACTAGAAAAATATGTTGCACTGGACAAGGCAGAAACGGCTCTCAGACTACTATCCTCACTTCCAGTCCCACCTGCCTCTTCCCTTGCATCACACCAAATCTCTGCTGAAGATGATTCTTCTTCATCCTCTGAATGTGGTGGAATTGGTTGCAAAAATTGAGGATCAAGTTTTTTGGAATTAGATCCTAAAGATTCATTTCCACCGTTATTGTCAATAGACAGCTGAGGATTATCATTTTCTGGACTAGTCGTAGTCGTCACTACCACCAATACATCCTCCACATTCGTCGAACTTTGACTTGGCTCAGAAAGAATCGTTGCCGTGATTTCATTTTTATTCGATGAGTCTCTGATTTCAGGAACAACAGATTTCGATGTTGGAGTAACTGGACTCTTCTTTGCAGCAGTTGCAGTTGGTCCTGAACTTTTGCCATTTCCATTTGTATTAGCTGATCCCTGATTTGTCTTTGCCATTGAAACTTGACTGGAATTTTGTTTGGCATTTTTGGAATTTGAACTTGGAGGAACAGCAGGAGTTGGAACTCTTGGTGCCCCTACCACTTTCTCTTTTTCTTTACTTTTCTTTGTCGCTTTCTTCTTCTTGGAATTCATCATCTTGTTAGTACAAAAACTTCGTTAATTTCAATCACGATAATAGTATAGCGAGCCGGTTTACCGGTTAGTCACAAAAGCCTGGTAAAAATATTTGAATACTGTACGTATGTACTTGTTTTTTTTTAAGATCTTATGCGTTTACGCACAATTGTGTGTTCGTTTTGGAACTATTTGACGACGGATCGATGGATCGATTACAAAAATTTCTCAGACAACTTGTGTGTGGGCGGATTTCTTTTACTTGAGCAGACAAATTAAATCATAATTTGGACCACCGTTAAATTTTCTTCAGACTTAGCATTAGCAAGGATGCAGTTGCTGTACGCATGTAGACATACACATAATATTATTTTCACTTCCACCGAATATTTTATTTTCAGCCCTTTTCAAGAGCAAGTTTCAGTCAGACTGTGACTGTGACTCTCCCTTCCTTTTTCCTTCGTCAAAAGTTGTAGTCTCTCTCTCCGAGTAGTCTAGTCACCCTTCAGTTCACTTCACCCGTTTCATTTCCTCATCCAGAAATCCATGGGATACCGGTTGGTTGTTCACATTCACATATAGATTTTCTCTCTCCAAAGATAAATCCATAAGAGTTTAGAGTATCCTCCCTTTTTCCCTACTCACCGGTTCAAAAATTACTTTACCGTCTACTGTCTACCCTCGTCTTGTTAAAAGGTCAATCCCAAATACCAAACCAAAAATCAAGATGAACCCAGCCCAAGATTCATCAATGAGATAAATAATACAACAGTAGTAGTAGGAAGACTCAGGCAGGTAGGATTGGATCCCATGTATTTTGTATTGTACAAAAATTGTAATGTAGTAAGTCTGTATTATGTGATAAACGAGTGACCAAATCTTCGAGATGACAATCCTCAAGTTCTCAACACACAGAAACCTGTCTTTCTTTAACAACGCAAATTGTCAAAGCAATCCCACTGTACCACTAACTACCAAACGGCGACCACACCCACGCAATCCGTGTAAATAAATTAGTTAAAGTCGTTGAGAAAAAGGCGTAGCAGCACGACGACGACACAACCAACAAACGGTATACGGTAATTGGTAATAGTCAAATCAAAACACTACACACTACACAACACAACCAACAATTTCAATCAGAATTCCACTTAAATTCAGAACGTCAATGTAAAAGAATACACGGAGACGTGACGCCAGTCGCAGTCGCGATGCACAAGCAAAATTCCATGAAAATATTTTGAGCGACCAAAAAAGTTCGGAATTCCATCAAGGAATGTATAATACGATAAAGGCTACAAAATAAAATTCCATGCGACAGTCACACTCACAAGTCACAGGCAGTAAGAATCACATTCACGTACACATGTGTGCTAAAACCAACTGCTAACTCAATTGAGTTCATGACAAGAAATAAACCCCATGGATGGATTCGCATTTATAAAAACCAGGATGGATGATGGAACGCGTAGCTCAGTGTGTTTTTGTAGTACAAGTACAAGTAGTACTTCCATTCATTATCATTTTCATTAGTCATACACAAGTTTATAACTTCACCTCTCCCTGTCTGTCCTGTCCGTATATGTATTATGTATGTATTAGGTAATTCGAATAACTTTTACACCCAGTTATAAAAATTTAGCAGGGTAGACTAGACATGTCCTGGTATCCCTCAGCAAAAATTTGCAGTATGTTACACAGGTATGAGTGTTCTTACACTGAACACTACTATACGGTGCAATTTCAAATCATAAAGTACGTGACGAGTATTTGCTTGAAATTCTCATAAGTCATGTCAGTCAGAACTGAATACTGAACTCGGTCTTTCAGTATTTGCACTGCACTGCAGAGCAATTGCAAAAACGCAAGTCAAAGTCAACTTTGTAAATCAAGTGATAAAAAATGCTGGAGAGGAACAAAAGTCTTTTAGTACTGCAAAGGATTTCATAATTTTTAATATCACTTTGGGCATACCCTGCACTGAATACACTTATACACTACTGAATGTTCAACTCCTACTTGTACGAAAAAAAAGTCAAGAATTTGTAACGTTTTAATTCATCTCTGAAAATCCGGTGTGAACAGCAGACGGACTCAATCTGACTTATCATTCATAGATGTAATTTGTTACAGACCATCCGGTCTCCGTCCTGTTCAAACTATTAGTGTAATGGTTTAGTTTTTAGAGTCGTATCACTTGCTAACGGACCAGTGCACTGAAATACTACTCCGTTGATATTACTTTTGATTGCATGCAAAATAACACAGAATACGGCATGTCGTCAGTGGGACCATTCAATCCAACAATTTTACTTTTCTTGTAGCACAATCAATTCGTCTATCGAAATTATATTCCAAATATGACATTTTATGCACTAAACGACTTAAAATGTCAAGGAAACTTTTTACGAGCATACAAGTTTCAGGCACTATTCCATTTCTGATTTTTTGTGTACTCAAACAAGCCCAGCAGTAGCACAGCAAGAGCACCCACACATTACAATTACAATTTTCTATGTATTGTCCAGATAAGTGAAAGTCAGTTGATGGATTATTAGAAAAAGTTAATCCGAACTTAATCCCTTTGAGTGTCGTCTTTGAATAATTCGCTCTAGTCAATCATCTTGCTACTAATACCACTTTAAGTGATCAGATCCGTCCTTCTTTACACTTAACTCTACGACCACACTAACATTTCAAAGTTAAGTAAGCATTATTGTCCTCTGACCCTGTGCGTGGCGTGGCGCAACCGATAAAAATACTTTGTACAAATAATAAACTCCTAATATTTTGTTGTTAACTCGTTTCGACCTTCTACAAAACACAGTATTCGGCTTCACAAACACTCCTCGTCTGCTCTGGACTCATTTTAACTAACAAACAAGTGCATTGTACTACAGGTAGTACTGCTAAGGTACACAGCACAGCACGAGCACACCT
>JAQGCB010001600.1:0-13892 GCA_034698835.1 Protaphorura tricampata
GTCACTCACTGATCTTCTACGAATACGGTGGAAGTTGGAAGCTTTGCAAGAATCCAAAAGCCCAAACCTGAGGAAGTGGGAAGCTTTGTAAGAATCCCAAAGCCGAGACTTCGTGGAATTCGGAAGCTTTTAAGAATCCGAAAGCCAAAACATACACAAACACGCACCGTAACCACATTAGAATTATAATAACACTTTCCTTAAAATTAAATCAAATTGTATTCAAAAACGTAAGAAAAATAACTAAAAACGAATAAAATCCTGAAAAACCCAATTACCTGACTTACCCTCACCTTTATTTATTGGATTGTTTTAAAACCTCTAAGTTTGTTCGTTTCACTTAAAAAAACGAACCGGAGGTTCCAAACCACGAATTATTCAAATTAACTTTTCCGGATTCATAGTTCTAACCGAACCAGCTCGTGTGGAAAGTCGGACAAATATCCGAACGCCACTAGCAGCCAAGGACTCGCAGGATCCCGGGTTTAACCTGAGATCAGTTAGGACCTTTTTACAAAAAATCATAACCAAACACTGGAGGTTCAAGTCCCCCAGACCAATTACAAACTCATTCAAAATCATAACCTAACATATGTAATTGACCCATCTCTGGTTGACTATGAATTTGGGATATAAAATACAATTTAAAATTTAAAAGTAAGAAAAATTAGTGTGTTGATTGAAATTGGAATGATTAATTTATGTTCCACCCTGTATAAAATTTGTCGTGGGGTACTTTGAAATATTACTTGGAATAAATGCCGGGAAATTCTTGTATTTCCAGTCTACGGAAAGTGGGTGGTTTTTCTATTCGTTTTAATTAAATTAAATGATTAATATAAAGGTCTTCCGATTAAAATTCCTACTTGTACTGATGAAATCTGGACACGCTAGAAATTCTGGCACAATCGAATAATCGCCTAACCAGAATTACGACAAATACTATCGTGAGTATTATTTTTTATTTATTGAATTGAAACCGTAAATGACCGTAGTTTTGTTTTGTAGCGTAAACGTTACGTTTACGTTATTAGTGTAAATTACGGAATAATTGCGTCAATAATCGCCCGGGCTCGAATAAACGCCTTGTGTTTCTCCATTAGGGTTATGGGGAAAGTCTGCTACATTCTACATTAATTACATTGCATTTGACCCTGTCATGACTCATGACCAATAAACGCCCGGGCGATTACTAGTAATTCATCTCTTCAGATAAATCATTGTGTTTTAAAGTGAATAAAAAATGTGAGTGTATTTATTTTTATTTTTTGTATTATTACAGAACTTATAAGAATATTCGGTGATTGATAATGGAAAATGGGTCCGAAATGGAGAGCCATGATGAAACTCCCATGGCAAAAGCCCTGTCGAATTACTTGGTTCGCTCCTTTTTATTCTTCCTTTCAAATCGCACACAGGAATTTGTGAATAACCTTAGCTTTTATTTAACTTAATCAACAACACCGTCTTGTTTTAAAATAGATCCTTGGGAAAATTTTGGACAAACTGGACCTTAAGTCTCTAAAATATGCACGACTCGTTTCCCAAAGTTGGTGTGAAGAGAGTTCTCCAATTTTACTAAGAAAATCATGTCTTCGACTCAGACAATATGAGATTGAAGATATGTACCATTTGGCGGAATTCTTGAAGACATCCAGAAGTGATGGAGAATATTTTGTGGATACTGTTCATTTGAATCAGCACAAATCTTTTTATGGCATCAGTCAACTCTACGAGGAATTTGTGGATAAAGTTGGACCATGGATTCGAGAACTTAAACTGACGGATCCAGTATTCTACAAATACACCGATTTCACCAATTTATTATACCACAAACTACCTCAACTGGAGAAACTTACCTACACCATCCAAAATGATCCAGCGTTAACGGATGGTATGCGAATCAAGCCTAGCACTCCCGACATTGAAACCGAAAGTTTGTTACCTAAAGAACTACCAAATCTCACATCATTTGAACTCGAACTGGGAAGAGGAGCAATTTTTCCGATTAATTGGGAAGAATTTTTCACTGTATTTTCAAAACTAAAGGTAATACGATTTTATCGGATTTCACGTTCACCTGAATAATCCTTCTTTTTATTTTTGATTTTTCGACGTAGGAATTCCATGTAAAGTCTTATGAGTATGAAATTATACAAGAAATAGGAGAGTCCATGGCGTTGGTTAGACAAAAATGTCCAAACCTTTTGAAACTGGAGAAAATTTCATTGGTCTTCTCTCCGTAAGTTAAATGTACAACTAAAAATACAAATTACGTTTCGGTTGGGATAATAGTTTAAACCTGAACTTGTGTGTTTATTTTTTTTTATTAGTTCAAGCATTATGACCGAAGAAGTGACAAAATCAAGGTTCCAATTCCTCAAGACTGCGAATTTCCCTCTAGTAGAATTAAAAATGACGATTGAAGATACGATGGAAGCTGCACAACTCTTAAAACATTACAAAAACTCATTAAGGGTTGTATTGTTGAGCATGAATGACACAATTCGCAATGGAACTTGTTTTTCATTCCCAGTTTCAACGATTTTGTACCACGTGGAAGAGTTGGATCTTGAAGATGGATTCTTTCAAAATTTTAATTTTCTTAAGTTTTTCCCTGCGTGTAAGACTCTTCGTCTTGTCATTCATGTTCAAGTTCTTAATGACTGGGCCTTATCTGTAACGACTTTAACACCAAGACCCACAGTCACCACCTTAATGATTGTCGGCGTTGGACACCGTTTCTTGACAACTAGAACTATTCAAGCATTAGTGGAGACATTTCCTTGCCTAATGAAATTGTCCATGTCCCTCACCGATACAACAATCAGGGTTGTTTTTGCTGCACTTACTGGTTTGAGAGAGCTGAAGGTTTTTGAGAATTATATCACAGATGAAGGACTTACTGGGATTGATCAAGTGAATAATATTCCTTTGGGATTGAGAAATGTCGATGTAGAGACAGATAGGATTTATCCATACATTGGAGACTTAAAAAGTAAGCTAGCGCTAGCATTTCGAAAAGTATTCTCTTAATTTATTGTTTTTCAATTGAAAGTATAGCAATTTCCATATAATTTTAGATCTTCGAAAATTTGAATTGAGCAATCAACCTTTTGAAGATATTACGGACTTTTCTATAAGATATGGACTTGTGGATTTGGTAGAACTAGAGCGTGTGTCCATGCCGCGCACTTATGTAAAAAATAATTAATTCAACATTATTGTTCAACATTTGCCGAATATTCTAATGTGTATTTTGTGACAGATAACTATGGAAACTGTTGCAATTCTTAAGCAGAGCAACCCGCGTCTTAGCATTGACATTCCTTGTTCAGCCATTGGTATTCACGAGGTACGTTGTTATACCAGTACCGTAGCAGGAAATCGAATACCTATGCTACAAAATTCTAATTTGTAATAATTATATTAATATTTAATAGAGACGACAGAATTTTGCACCACAACGTACTCTCCAACCACTTCAGGGAGACAGAAAATTAGTCGTTGGGAGTTGTTTGACCATTTATGGTCATGTCCCACGTCATCCCATCAGGTCAGCCACAGCCAATTAACAGGCACATAATTCATAGAAACTTAATTCCAATGTTATAATTTTAATTTAGGTTTGTAATTAATCTGAATGTTGATGCGGGTATGAACCGAGCCTTCCATTTTAGTCCGAGAGTTGATCTAGGAAAAACAATTTTTAATAGCAAATTTAATGAACGATGGGGTGAAGCGGAATATTTCTTCTACGAAGGATTGTTTCCTGGAATAAGTGTTTGCGTTCGAATTACATGTCAGACAGAATCATTTTTGGTAATTCATCATAATTTCAAAATAAAACTTTGCCATCTATTGATGTCTGTATTGATTACAGTTGAAACGATTGTGTTTGTGTTCTATTTTTTTCCAGATCGAAGTCAACAACTTTACCCCTGTCGTCTATCGATACAGAACTCCACTGGAGAATATCAATTTCGTTGAAGTGTACGACAATTTTCTTCTCCACAATATATATTTCCAATAGAAAATCAACTAAAGAACTTCGACGCAACGCTTCTGTGATTACCGAACTACTGATTACTGATACTGCATAGCTGTTGACCTTTGACCTTAGTCTGGAATTTATCAGAGTGAACTGTGCGAACAACAATATGAAAATGAACGTATTGTTTGAAAATGAATACTTTATACTTCACTTTATAAACAAAACATGAAAAGCAAACATGTCTGCTAGTATATTTTGTGATCAAAATAAATTAAGAGCCTCTTTGTTTCACGAAAATTGTGTTTCACGTAAAGATTTTCTGTGGTGAAATGCTCTTACCACAAAACTCCACACAAAGAAGAAAATTTGAAGATATTTTTAACTCATTTTATTCAATCTCGAATTTTTAAAGATAGAATGTTTCAGTTTAAAGGAGTCTCAATGCCTTAGTATTCGCAAATTGTTCTGGGTCTTCACTCGGTATAAGTGGTAGACCGTTCTCGCCCTTAAAATCCGCAAGTTTCACACTTGCCAAGTCTTCAAATGGGAAATGAGCCACAGCTTTTCGTGTAAATGGGCTTCTGAATAAGCCCACACAAAGAGGGAAACCTCTGGCTCTCAAATAATTGATACTTCTTCGGTACATTTCAGTCACAAGTCCTTGACCTTGAAATTCTGGATCCACACATGTCATGAGGAAAAATGCGTAGTGATTAATTGCGTATTTCTCCCAAACATTGACTTTGTCACACACATGGAACCAGTATTTGAACATGTTCTTAATTTCTGGAAGCTTGATATCGTAAGTTGGCTCTGGTTTTCCCAAATATTTTCCATTTGTTACTCGAACTCCAGCAATCTGTAAAAATAACTGAATTAACTTTGCTAATTTTTTAAGGCAAAATCATTTTTCAAGCGCCCGTGCGGATTGCGGTGCATTCCATTCCACTTAAGTGGGGGTACGGATGCATTCACACATACATTGATTTTCCTTCCGATTGCTTACATTCCAGACACACATTTCTTGAGTCCATAAAAGTAATGATAAACTCAATTACCTTGCCAGTCAACTTGTCTTCAACGTAAAAACTGAGATTTTCATTCAAATTCAAATATGCTTTCACGAGTTTATCGATTTCATCACCCCTGTCTTCTGTATAACCGAATAATTTACAGGTGAGTTCTTCCCTGTAGTACGTTTTTCTTAATGCGGCTAAAACTTTGGAATAATCTTCTTTCGTCGTTGCCAATTTGAAAACAAATTGTTTCCATTCTCCCTCAATATGGTGAGCATGTACGGACATTTTTAGCGAATTGGAATATTGTGCGTTGCCTTCTGATTCGGATTCGGAATATTGTTTATTTAATTCCAATCAGTTGGACGTACGAATACGTACTGGGTTGTGGGTTGAGAGAGATGCTTAATTTTTTAGAAGCGTAGATAAGCTGGACTCATAATCTTACCACACTTACCAGGCTTAATCAACTATGACGCTAATTCAGACACTCCCTATTTATTCAAATAGTAGGAAACAGGTTTATTTTGTCCAACTTAATTAAATAACAATCAAGTTTGTCTCATAGCACAAATTATGCTAATGATGTTGACTTGTGACACTACTACTGGAGTCATTCTGAAATCAACATGGAATATTATGTGGCCATGGGATAATTGATTACCTGTTTGGGTTTTCATGTGCAAATTCAAGTACGTCGAATAGTTGTTCAGAATTCGATTGAATTGGGAAAAAATGTATCATGCATTTATATTTCGATAGCCCATTGGTCTGTCTGGTTTATCGTAGATTGTTGTACGATCATGGCAAGATAATATACAAAACTGAGTCTGAGACGATTCTTTCCTGGCCTTATTATGGCCAACGAACACATTTTCATGGGACGATATTAAGGGTGCTATGGTGCAAAACAGAAATGATAGCCCAATGATATTAATGAAACCATATGACTTATATTTCTGACACCACAAACCACATGGTACATTTTCAGTTTTCTGACTGATAACTAATTAATAGTTTAATCTCCAATCGCTTGATTGTTTATCCCAAGATATTTTTGCCTTATAGGTGTCTGTGCCTCTAAATCTTCATTCGTTTTTTGCAGAATAATTCATTTTCCATCTCATCAGAATCAGACCTGCCTGTTCCTGATATGTTGCTGACAGTGACGAAATTGAAAAGTTGGTCCAAACAAATGTGCCCAAATCCACATAATATTTTGAATTCTTTGACTGAGAACGAACATAAACACTCAGCTTCATGATTTCGAGTGAGTAATTTGTGAAAACATCTGCGACAAATATAAAGTCGAATTCGCAAATACCAAATTCTAAAGAATTGAGGTTGGAAAGTGAATTTCTTGGAAATCATGTTCCGTTCTACAATGAAACAACCTGGAATGCTGAACAGATGTGCTCTGAATCAGGGTCTGTCATTTTTGGGATTGGGCGGAAATATGATTCACACAATCGCTGTAGTCGGAGGTGGAGTTATGGGTTCTGGAATAGCTCAAGTGATTATTTGAAAATAGAGTATGACTCACTTTTTACACACAAAAAATCGATTCACATTTGAATTTGAATTTTGACAGGTCGCGGCGGCATCAGGAAATCGCGTCTACGTCTATGACCTCACGGACCCATTTTTGGAGGGCACACGAATGTCTATTGACAAAAGCCTTGAACGAATTGCAAACGAAAAATTCTCGGTAGAGCATACTTATACGTAAGGCGCTTAAGTCGTGCCATTTTGTATCACCCTAATTCGGGCCTTTAATACATATAATAGGGAGACAAAGGAAAAGTGGCAGAATTTATCCAAACAACAAAGGAAAATCTAAACTTCACAACAGACTTGAAAGCTGCGTTTGATAATACGGAACTAGTGGTTGAAGCCATCTATGAAAATTTGGAGGCAAAGAGACGCCTTTTCTCGAAATTGGAGACCCAGAAGGTTCCGCGGCTATTATTTACAAATATTACCCGAACCCTAATAAAAATTCCAACAAAGTTCTGATCTTGTTAAAATGATAAACAGATTGCAGATCCAAAAACACTGTTTTCATCGAATAGTTTGAATTTGTCAATCTCTGATATTGCAGCCCAATCTCGAAGGAAAGACAGATTCGTTGGAGTTCGATTTTTCTTCCCGGTACCACGAACTGAAATTACTGAGATCACTCGGACAAAGGAAACGTCGGATGAAACCATTGCGAAGGTTACTGAGTGGGTGACCAAACTTGACAAATTTCCTGTACAACTAAATGATGGTCCTGGCGGTGGTGGTATTATTCACAGACTTCCACAATTCAACAAAGCCATGGGAATTTTGGCTCGAGGTTAAATTTTGGCAACTCTTCCAAAAATCATTGCCGATAATAACGCTTATTGGTAAACAGCGCATTTTTTTTGTATTTTCAGGAGATGCATCAAAGGAAGAGATCGATTTGGCCATGAAGCATTCACAGGTTTTTCACAAGGGCCCACTTCAAATCATGGACACAATTGGTCTTGATATTATTTTGACCACTGTTGAGAGTGAGTCGAATAATTATTAAATATTTTTACGTTTAAAAATTATTACTATTCCTTTTGCATTTGCCACAGTTCTTGCTAAAAAATACCCGAATGAGCCGACAATACACTGTTCAGCCAATACTTCGAGAAATGGTTCAACAAGGGAAACTTGGGGTCAAATCAGGGGAAGGTTTCTACACTTACCAAAAATGTAGTCCGAACTGCTGTTAAAAGTTGGCTCGAAATACTCGGCCCTAGTAATTATGCCTTACAATCTCATGATGCAAGATTTGAAATTGCAGAGAATAAAAAACAAATGTGCATTTGAGTTTAGTACAAGTTCATTTATTCAGGGACATTAATTTTGTCAGATTTAGTCATCATAGAATCAAGTACTATGAGTTACTTTCTACACAAAAATTAATCTAGCACATACAAATTCATAAAATGTGCATTAGGATTACGAATTACTACGATACGAGTTCAATTATTTTCTCATTCTGGTTTTGGGGGTTCCAAGAATGGGTTGACTTGGCTGACTCTTAGATCCATCGGTTTCGATCTCAGGGTCGGTGTCAGTCTTTTCCTTCGGTTCCTTCTTTTGGACTTCCTAATTGTTCAGAAAACAAATGAAAATAAATGTAAACAAAATAGCAAGTACAATAAGGAAAATAATTATGTGTGCAGATTCTACACGGTAGGTGATTTGTATGCAATTCTATTTTTTTTTCTGCAAACTGCATGCTTACCCGAATAACAACGTCCACATACCAGAACTCATGGTCTTCAATTTTGAAAATGAAATTCTTGTACATGGTGGGTTTTTGAACAAGAGCAAATTCACGCTCCGCCAAGATATCCTCAAAATCATCACTCAAGGGAAGAACTTCTCCAGGCCAAGATAAACTTCCACGGGCCTAGAAAAAAAATTATATTTTGGAATGTTTAATAAATAATGTATGTAAATGTAAGCACAAGTCCATATGCATTGAGAAAATCGATACTAACTTTTGGAATAGGAATAAATGCAATTGTCCATCGAAAACGACGATCTTGAAAATATAGTGCTGGAGAGATCAATTTGACACACATGTGGAAATGACTTCCCTCTTCTTCGACGACTAGCATGAATTCAAGGTCAAAACAATTGAATAAAGCGCTGACCCAGCGGTACCCTAAAAATTAAATGATTATATTTCAAATTTTTGACATTCGTTTTCTTGCTCTAACGAATCGGAGAAAATAAAACAATTTTCTTACGTTTCGTCTTGTCAAATGGAGTGCCTTTGTTCAGACGATCATATGAAACTTGGACTCTTTGAATGCTTGTGTCAAAGGTCACAAGATCATGGGTGGTTGAAAGGTGCTGGACGTAGTTCAACAGACGGAGTCCAGTTCCGCACTCACTGAATGGGCACACCATTGTTGGGCTTGATAGTATGAAATCAACAATAGAAAACGAGTCCACCAGACATGTTTGTTAATAATTTCGGTATACAGTCAAATTGGTGTCCGGGGAGGGTCTCTCCCGAAAATTATGGTAATTAAGGTAATTTGATAAAATTTACTTACCGGAAACGACACATTGTTTCGTGCATTTCTATATTTGTCCCTTTTGGTGTGACCTCACACCCATTCCCACGAAATTGACATTTGAAGGTTGAGTTGTTGTACAAATATGTGTACAAACAATGTTCGCGTACCCAAAGCTTGTAAGTACATCGCCTGGGCTTCGCGTCCTTGTTAGAGTCCCGAGATTGATTGAACTTTCCAGGACACCTTTTACCTCTTGGAAGTAGATCAAAGCAAGACCTACAAACCAAGTCACCTTTCTTGCAGGTCATGACATCCCTGGGTGCTGGCATTTCTTTGCAACACAAGCATTGCATCAATTTACAAATCTCGTTTACGTCATTCGCGATTTCTAGAAATTCAACGGCCGGCCTTCAAAATTTTTAAAAGAATATTTGAGAAAATATTAGTTTAATGTCCAAGAGTTTTACCAAAGATTTTTTATATACAGGGTGTGTCAAAACGAACCATCTTTTTTGTATGCTGTAGCATGCAGTTAAAAAAGATGGTTCTGAAAATCATTTCCCTGAAATTAAAACCATTTAAATAAAAATACAAGAATATTTCGTCATACCCTTTCGATGAGCCCATTATGAGATCGATTCGTCTGGTGTTGATTGCCAGTGCGTGGCACTTGTTTGTATATATTTTTAAATAATAGTGGACTAAACTACAGAGACATCCACTCACTCGGAGTACAAAATTAAGATTGAGACAATTGTTAATAAAAAGGACTCTTATTTCTCATATACTACGTCCGAGGTACGAGTATGACTTATCGTTTCAAAATGAAGGGTTCTGATTTTGTAATCCTTTGCGATTTCAGTAATAGATGGTCGTAATTACAAGCGACAGTGCAGCGTTTTGTCGAGGTGAAATTCCATGTAATAAGATTGGAATAGATTTCGAAATATGGTTTCTAAAATTTTAAAATGTAAGGATATTTCAAAATTATTTCAAAAGTACGGAATCCCTATTCCATAATTTCAATGCACAATTTTTTATTTGCAATTTATGAGCTTACGACATGGATTTTGAAATGAGTTCAACATTTTATAATTATTTTAAGTGTCTTTTTTAAAATCGCAGAATGTTTCTTCATATAAGAATATACGTTAGACACAATTTTAGAAGCTCCGCACTCCGTGTTCACACAACTACCGAAATGATCCATAATTGCGTTTCATCAACGGGATTGCAATCCTTCGTAGCGAGTAAAACTTTCGGGCGTCTGAGAAAAACAAAATTTTATACATTTTTCCCTATAAAATACGCAATAATATAAACTTATTTTAAAATTTTAGGAAACCCAAAACTTACACTTTCTCCTTTTTCTTCCCAGTAAGTCCATGCTTAATTTTTGAGAAGAAGCTTTCATCGTCCTTTGGTTGTCTGAGAATTCAAGTCAAGAATTAAAAAATGTCCAAAACTGGAATATTACACTTTACGTTCATTTTAATTCCATACCCTGGATTGTAAAGGCATTTCTCATCATTACGACTCTTAATTATGGATTTCCCTTGTCCCAAGTCCACAGATCTCCACTGCTGCGGTCGTTTTCCATTAAACACCTTAAATAAATGGTAATATGCATGGAAATAAAACTTTTAAAAAAATAGTTTGATAAATATTTAACTTTAACTTACTTGCTGAGTCACCGAGCCCGAATTGGGATCCTCTGCCATAACCGTTGTATTGTCAGGTAAAAAATCTAGTCTGTCCTTTGTGGTATCTTTTACGAATTTATTCCAATTCCATGTTTGCCGTTTCGGCAGTAGAAGATAACTATCACTTGCCTGTACTAAATACGCAATTACCGATATACTGTAAATTTGTAATTAAGGAATTTTTATACCGACATTATTTTATGCCTTCTTACTTGCTTGAACAGCCAACCATTTTTGATCCGAACCTTCTTGCCATGGTTCAATCGTAATATTAGTTCCGGCTGTGGGGTCAGTCAAGCCCACCGTAATTACCTTCAAATTTTTGAAGTAAAAATGTCAATTTTGTTAAATAAAATATTTTTGATGATAATACAGAAATATTTCTTACATGGTCATCAACCACACTTGTAAACCTATAGAGATCACCATCTCTCAAACCCTGTGCTTGTCCAAAAACTGTGCAAATCACAAAAGTCCACACGATTTTGAAAAACATTTTCAAAAAAACTAGGAGTAGAATTTGAGTAATATCAGTCAGTGCAGTGGTTTAAAAATTCTACTAGAAATTATATACAAAACAATAGTAGTGCTATGACAACATACGCCTCTACCTGTGCAGCAGCTACAAAATGAAGGCTTATTTCAAGTTCACAGTTAATTAAATCAACCACGGCATTAATATTACTAGACAGAACCGCAGTCTATTTTTATACAAGGTGTGTCAGAAAAATTCCCCTCCATAAAATTATTTCTGATTAGATTGCTAATATATGTCCATAATTGTCCATATACATGTCAGAAAAAAAACTAGAGAAATCCGCCTTCTTTTTGACCCACCCTGTAAAATTGTCGATCATAACTGACCACAGTTGTCAGCATATACAAGTAGCATAATATACGAGTTAGACATTTCTGATTCATGAGCATTACCATTCAACTGCTTTAATATTTATTCTGAGTTTTGACTTTGACACTCCTAATTATGGTTGAAGGCCGATGACGCTGACGGCAGATGAAATTAGCTTAAGGCAATTAGGGGCAGAGTGAAAACAGAGACTCCTCCAATATTAAAGGAATTTTTATTAGAAGGCAATGTATGTGGCTATGAAATCTTCAGATTTGTATTCTGTATTTAGAATTGACGATCAAAATTATACTGTACTCTTGACATGCAGAGATTTTGGCAGGCAAGGTTCACGGCCTCGGTCCTGTTTTCAAAAACCTTTCCTCCGCTACAATATCCCATCAGAATTCTTGTTTCGCGTTCCGATTCTTCTAGTGCGAGTGAAAGAGTTTAGACAAATTCTGTCAATTTGATTTTTGTACTTATGATTTGCAATTTCGTTAATATACGCTTATTAACTTGTCCAAATAAAATAATTATTTCCACCATGACATTCACTGCTACTCCACCGGCACGGCAATCCCTTTGTACTTTTTTAAAGTGTCAAAACAAACATGATGTTTATCAAGTTGAAAAATAAATCCCATGTACGTAGTATACATAAAGTACATACAACTAAACTGTTTAGATTTAATAATTAGTGTAATCCATAATCCCTCCGTACCCAATAATTATGATTCATCCCGCGCAGTCATTAAACCGTCCAATTTTACTTTAATTAAGAACCTGCTCCCATTTCTTCCATACACTATGTACACTACTACTACTCATACTCCTGTCTGTCTAGTTCGCGTCAATAATTACAAACCATTTAAGAGCAGAGCACCTGAGCCTAAGCCTAAACCTAAGCTTAATCCTTAAACCCCCCAGGTTTTATTACATTACATTACGTTATACGACCGAAAAAAAAACTCATTAGAATTACAATTAAAAAGAGAGCTACTGCTACTGCATACTGCATATTGGGAATCGTGGGATTTTGTGTATGTGCATTAGTGAGACTACCTGTGTAAGTGTAGAGGTACATTAGTGCACCTTTTAGATAATGATCAGCGATGGTCATAAGAGATTAAGACTACTACTTAAACTGACCTGAGAAGAATTAAATGGATAAATGAAATTATAAAAGTGTGAGTGCGGATTTGGATTGATGTGTGTAGTGTAGGAATGATATTGACTAATAAAACCTGTCCGACTATCCCGATCCCATCCTTATTGCCTGCCGTCGTCGTCCACCTGAGAGCTAATGCTTCTTCAGTACAAAGTACAATAAAATCTAACAAGGGAAACACTGTTCATGTAAAAATTAATATTTAGTGTATTAGAAAATATATCAGAGAAGGCATATTAGGTCTCCAGAATTTTTAATCCATATGTACACGAGTTTTTCACCAAGAGTGCTTTCCTCGTAAATTGTTGATCCTTCGATCGTGTCATTCCTTTGTGAGAAAAAAAACATACATGGAACAGGAACAAACACAATCAAATCGAGTATCAAAGTATTTAACTCAACATTCAACACACGCCTGCTGCTGTTGTTGCTCTAATAAAAATTCCCATTAGGCATTAAGTTAATGTACGAGAGTTCGAACCGCGTCGAATAAATCCTGTTTATTCAAAGTCCAAGTCCAAGTCGTGTCCTTTTTTGTACCTGGCCCGGCTGGTTTAGAGTACCGAAAATTGGAATGGAAATGAGTGGAGTGTTCTGGACTGGACTCGAGTGTTATTTGTCGGTCTTCGTTTGTAAAATGGTTGAGGGATGTAGTCATTGTTGCATGTTTTTGACCTATTAAATCAGAAGCAAGTTGAAGGTAGTTCTTCCTTTAATTCATGACTCAAATGCTAAAAGCATTGCATTGTTTTTGTGATGTAACAGAATTCACTCAAATTGATGTAATTTTATAGCAAAATTTGTTTGTAATTCTAGTAATGCTTCTATATTTTTTCCGAAGAAGAGTATCTAATGTTTCGGAGTGGTACAGGTGTACAGATCGCTCTCGCTGTGCTGTGGTTCAATTCCTCTGACCTGCTCTCCCCCGGGTTACTTTAGAGAGGTTTTTCTCCACTGGTTTTTTTCGACTACTAGGGTAACTACATAATTAATATGTAAATCCTTAGGCCAAATGGGAAGCAACTCGCAAAAAGACACGAAATACGTACATGATGTTTGATTCAGACTAGGCTATGTCAATTAATGAGTGTATTTTATTTTTAAATTAAGAT
>JAQGCB010001601.1:0-13891 GCA_034698835.1 Protaphorura tricampata
TATAATTACCTGAAATATAAAATCAAAGTAAAATACGTTCGATACAAAACTGTACACATTTCCCATACATGACTCGTCGTGACTTAGAATACTATATACTGTATGTACGTACCGACTCTTTGTTTAATTTATATTCGACTAAATCGAATACAGTCTCATTCCACGTCGTGTCCCGGACTGTTCCGACCAAATACATTTTCCAGTCCACCCTCACCCAAACATCAATTCTAGCGAGTCCGGAGACATAACTAGTTATAGCGACTGAGCTTGGCGGTGGGTCAAACGGTCGTTTCACATCGTCCAATGCTCGAATAACGCAATTCTGTGCCCCACATGAGCTCCAGTACATCGAGATATTATTGTTTGGTTTGGGGTACTCATGATCAACTGTACACATTTCATCGATGTCTTCGTGCTCCCCGCAATCCCCAAATTTTTCCCATCCATCTACATCTCCAATTGCTTTTTCGTCCAAAATATCATCCCCGGGCATAAAGACGAATTGAATTTTATCCACAAGAGATATGCTATTTATGCTCATCAGTGCTTGGATCCTTAAATATATTACCTAAAGCATTAAATCATATTTAATTTGGTGTATTAGAGAAATGGCGGAGTTATCAACATTTCTCTTACTTACCGAGGTCTCCTTCCATTTCAATGTGGTGCTATTGACGATTGCAATTGATTTAGGATCCCATTCAGAATCGTCAATGCCAGGTAAGATATCCGTTATAACGTCAGCCGTATCAATTCTGTAACTTGCCAGCACTTGAGCAGGTCTTCCCTTAATATAACCAGTGATGATAATCTCTGTTAGAACATTCCCAATGGCTCCAATTTTAATCATATCAGTTATTTCAATAACACAATACAATTTGTCGCATGAACCCCAGAACCCTGTATTGGTGTTGGGTTTAATTTGATCTTTACAATCATAATCCACCAAATTTTTAAAGGGCGTACAATTACTGAAGGAACTAACGTCTTCCAGGTTGTCAAGGGTGTCAATGATATATGCTTCGGCAGTTCCAACTAAAATCCAAAGTATAGAATTTACCAGAAGATATTTTGGTAGAGCCTTCATTGTAACTCTCAATATTATTCAGAACAGGGAACAATTTGACTTAACGGCACCTGAAATCCTTCTGCTACTACTGTACTGCATTTAAACGAAGCACATTGCAACGAATTTATACCAAGTCTCTGAATCCAGTCGCAGTCTCCCTAATACATCTAAATCTGGTAATTCCCAGCTTGATTCTTTTATTGCATTTGTAAATTAAGGCATATAAATGTTTCAGTCGATTCGATATTTGGAATGAACAATTCATACGTGTATGTGGGTTAGTATTAACAGTAATAAAAAATAACGCAATCTATTTTGGTTCTTTTTGCTTAACCGACTTGAAGTGCGGACTCGCAATTTGTTGATTTATTCTGTACTCAAAAGGCCAGATAACAAATACTGGGATTTTTCCATACGAGTGAAATGGAAAGAAAAATTTTATCTCACTATTTCATAGGAATTATTTTTTGTTGTCGGCTGATTACGATTTCAAAAAGTCGATGAAGTTTTCCCATAGACTTTGGACAAAACTAATCCTCTAAACCAGATGGATATTTCGTAATGAATCTGTCCTTTATACTACTTGATATATATATCCTTTCTATTTATTCAAAGTGGACGAATTTTCATAAAATATACTTTAGTTTCACTCTCCGAGTTCAACGTTATCAGGTGCGACTAAATTGTCATCACTCATCTGAGTTAAGCTGAGCTTTGGCAAAATTGAGAAAGACTTGTTCCAAACTAGTTTGGCCCACAGAGTATGCCTCGAGCTGAAATTCTTCTTTGGCTGACTCCATTTTTCTAAACATTTCTCCCCAAGTGATTCCTGTATCAACACCCACGTTATACTCA
Organism: Protaphorura tricampata; assembly: GCA_034698835.1. Taxonomy (NCBI): domain Eukaryota; kingdom Metazoa; phylum Arthropoda; class Collembola; order Poduromorpha; family Onychiuridae; genus Protaphorura; species Protaphorura tricampata. Next base: position 1,925 of record JAQGCB010001601.1, read on the forward strand.
ATGTACCCTGGATGGACGTCTTTCAATTGTGCACCTTCAAAACAATTGGTTATCAAGTATTTTCAATTTCGCATTGATTCTGTTCAGACACTTACCAGGGAATGCTTCATCAATGAAATCCCTCAAAGGAATCAATTGTTTTTCCCAGGTTTGCTGTTGTGGAGAGATAGAGCTTCTTCGACGTCCCATTTCAATGGATAAACGATTCAATGGTAGTTTACTTTCTCTCAATGAAATTTGTGCCACAATTGTATATCCTTCTCCAAATTTTGTCTTCAAATGTTGAGTTGAACCCAAGCATCGAAACTTTCCGTTGACCATGACACAGAGGCGGGTACAGAGGGCTTCACACTCATCCATACTACAAAAAACCATAAAAGTACAGTAGAGGGCGCTTAAGTCGAATTATCATCGATGAATCTAACCTATGAGATGTCAAAATGATGGACGTTCCTATGTCTCTGATTTTAGTCACCGCATCCCAAAGATGGCGCCTTGCCACTGGATCCATCCCTGTGGTTGGTTCGTCTAAGAAGACGAGTGGTGGATTTCCAACCAATGCAATTGCAACGGAGAGTTTCCGTTTATTCCCACCACTAAATCAAAACGACATCAATTATTAGAACGGCATAATTACGTAATTTAAAATCTACTGCATACTCTGACCTGTAAGCTCCGCAACGTTTGTCCATGTGTTCATTAAAGAGTAAATTGGCTCCAAGTGTATGAACTAAAGCATTGATCCGATTCTCAGGTACTCCACGCAGTCTTGCAAATAAAGTGATGATTTCCCTTCCCGTCAATTCCTCAATGATGGCGTCGAATTGTGGACAATAGCCTAAATTCTTCTGAACTGATTTGATGGCGGACTTAACACTGTATGCTTGGACGAAAGCATCTCCTCCTGACACACTGTGTTCTCCAGTCAGCATTTTGCTATCAAAATTAGTAAATACAGTTAGCCTTTTAGATTGTCTATGTTTTGTGAGCTAATAACTCACAAGGTCGTTGTTTTCCCAGCCCCATTGACCCCAAGCAATCCAAAGCATTCTCCACCTCCGACTCCAAGACATAGTTTGTCAACAGCCAAAAACTTTCCGTAAGATTTCTCCAAATCCCTAATGTTGCATTTTATTTAAAAAAATATCATCAAATCAATATCACAAACTAATTTTCTTGCTTAATTAAGCGAACCTCAAAATTAGTGTTTCTGTTTTGAACAATTCAGATAGTTCAGTCGTTCGAATCCTTTCATTTTCTGCTCGCACGTCCGAGTCTTCCAATTCATCATCATTCTCTGCGTTAATTAAAATTTGAAACAATTATTTTAATTTTTTGGCAGCATATTTTTGAGATAGTGACAAAATAAAGTACTAACTCGAGACTGTATTGACAGACACTTGATTTTGACGCCAAAATCGGATCTTCTCAATCAATTTGGCTTCTGAAATGAACAACATGACAAAAGATGTCGTTCCAATCAGAAACAAGTACAACAGGTTTCTTCCAATTCCATCAGGCTTCCAATCCAAATAGCCTCTTGGAACTAAACCCAAAAAGTACATCAATTTTCAGAACCAAATAGTTAAAAAACTTTATATTCCTCGCTTACATCTTGAACAACAAGGCAAAGCTGACAAAGCTGCCGAAAATGAGCAAAATTGGACTATTTCCGGTTTGCAGAATTGCCTGAGTGTCGAAATAGCTGAGATGCTAATTAGGCCCATTCCCAAATTAAATTGTGGGAGGAGCATGAATGCCCAGTCCAGGGTGTCTCCCACATGTTGAAGCTCCAAGTCTGGTATTTGTAGGATTACGTGGGCCAAAATGGACGCCATGCCTAACATGCGAATAAAATTAGAAAATGGGGAAAAATTTGTGCCTCATCTTAATGTTACCTGAAAAAAGGTTGAAGAGTACCATCCGTGTGAATCCAGATGAAGGAATGGAGAATCCAAAACTGAAGACATACATGAGTGGAATGACGGCATAGCCATAGAAAACAAACAATATGAAAACATAGAATTGGACTTCAACGGAATAAAATGATTCCGTCCTGAAGGCCACGAGGAGAAACATGAGTCCAAGACAAGGCAAAATAAAATTAATTGCATCGAACAGAAAATTTGCTGCCCAAAATATTGTGAATTTGACCCCTGACACGAACTGCAAATGTTTTGCTCTTGTGACTCTTTCCTTGATGAGAAAAACGACGAAGGATGAGGCCAAGAATGACATTCCAAATGTAATATTAAATCCAGCTTGAAATCCAACACCTGCGAAACTCCCAGCAGAACTTATTTTGTCTGCTTCTGTGAACGGAAATGGATGGTTTGTCATTTTAATAGATTTCTCTTCATTTCCCGTCACACTGCGTAGAATCGCATTGGATAGAAAATTTAAGGCCAATGGTGGACCATGGAATGGTTGAGCATTGAAAAAGGCAATCATGGTGTCATTGGCGGATTCTAGGCCAGTTATATGGCGAGCATTGATTCCAACTAAGTCACTCTTTGACTACAAAATAAAAAATTATGTGTCAAAAAATATTGAAAAACGTAAGAATTTAGTCTTTCAAAATTTACCTCTTCCAAAATATAATCCTCAAAATTTTGACCCTTTAATTCCATAGTTTCAGACATTTGTAAAGCCGCATATTCCAAATATTTATCACAAATAGTTTGAGTGTCATTCCCACAAGAGACCGTTGTGAATTGTTCCCCGAAAATACTGTATTTCTAAAAAATTACAAAGTGTGTTTTAAAAATAATAGCCATTCAGGTGTTGTATTGATTTTTTTTTTGATATTTTACATCTAAATTGATGTCCAGCGCTGGTGAGTCTGCAATCCCGGGTAGAGTATTCAGCATGATGAGGGCAAAGGTCAGAAATAGTACAGGCACGAGTGTCTAAATATTTTAAGAGTTAAATTAATTGAATCATTACAAATTTTAATAAAATATTCAGATTTAACCTGGAAAGTAAGAAGTAGACGATTCCTCGTAGAATAGAGTAATTTTTTGACCAACATTCCTCTCATTTGTTGGATTAGTAAAACTATTCCTTCATTTTTGACATCATTCGCAAATTCTTTGTAATCATTCGGAGTTTGTTCCTGTTCTTGATTCTCCTCATTTGCATTTGGATTCACATTCACACCATTTCCAACGTGTGCTACTGTTGCATTCTCATTTTCGAGATGCTGCGCATGCTCAACTTCTTCTGCTTCTCTCCCAACCCTCGTGAAAACTTCTTCGATTGTGGTCAACCCTGCTCCATAGCTTGAAATCCCAAGCTCAACTTTCTTTCTTTCCAATTCATCAAACATGTCAGGAAATAATGTAGAGAGATGGTGAGGTAAAGAATAACTCAATTCTGCCCCGACGTTCTGATCAATTTCGACATCTGGGACAATGGATTTCAATAGTTGAGTGATATTCTCTACGACACATGTTGGTTCCTTCACAATCACTAGATGGTACCCACCACCTGTACAAAAGTTTACAAATTCCAAGTATTGTTAGAATCATAGAATTATGAAGTGTAAAAATTAATTACTGCATGATTACCATATCTTTTCTTAAGAAACAAAGACGATCCACAACATTGGACTTGGCCTTGAGCCATGATGGCTATTCGATCACCCAATGCATCTGCTTCATCCATAAAATGTGTGCTCAATACCAAAGTCCGCCCCTTTTTTTCTTCTTGAAGTAAATCCCAAGTTGATCTTCGTGCTCCAGGGTCCATACCGGAAGTAGGTTCATCTGCCAAGTATTACGTCATCCAATTACTGTACAAAAGGTGTTTCTTAATTTTTTTGTATGCCAGCTTACCTAGTAGTACGATTTTTGAGCCAGCAACCAATGCAATGCCCACACAAAGTTTTCTCTTCATTCCACCACTCAATTGTTGAGCTTGAGCATGGCGTTTAGGCTCCAAATTCAAAGACTTCAACATCCGGTCTATTTCGTCAGGGACAAGGTCCTTACTCATTCCTTTCATCTGTCCATTTAAAATTCATTTAAAAAAATTCAGCAACCAATAAATGAAGAACGCAATAATTTACTTCACAAAAATATTCCAAGTGTTCTTGAACGCTGAGTTCATCGAATAGAACATCATGCTGTGGACAAAGACCAAGACTTGCGCGTACCATCGTCATCTCACTTAGAATATTAAAATTATTCACAAGGGCGGAGCCAAACGTCGGTTCAAGCAAACCTTAACAATATAATTACTGTATTTATTAAGTTTCCAATTAGTACATTTCAATTGGTACATAGAGATTTACCTATTAACATTGACATGGTAGTCGTTTTCCCAGCTCCATTGTGTCCAAGCAATGCTGTGATTTGTCCCTCATACATTTCAAGGTTGAGTGACTTCACGGCTGTTTTCCCATTGAAGATTTTAGTCAGATTTTGTATTTGAATCCCCATTTTCATGTTGGAATTTTCCACAGGTTCAAATTTGTTTGTGGATTCAGGTGAGATTGGGATCACTTGACCATTGTCCAATTTTGTAGTCAATGGTTGTCCAGTCCAATACGATTTCTAAAAGATAAAACTCGTAGTAAATTCGTGTGTAAAAAATTAGGATATTTTTTCTGCAATGCAATACCGTGAAAGGGAAATTCCATGGCAAAGACGTTCCAACCTCTCCAGGCCTCACTGCGTCCACGTACCACGTGATGACCAAATAAATTACAGAGTCCAGAAGTAACATGGCAATTGAATTGAGGATTGACATGTGGTCATCTGGTGAAGACCCCGAATTGAGAGTGCTCCATTGAATTCCTGCCCCTGTCCCTTCAAACATTGCAATGATTTGACACCCGAATGCCATTCCAGTATTCGACATCAGAGATGCCATCAATTTAGCACCCAATGAGAGTTGTTGGTATCGGGGTGAGAGGAAAAAGTATGGGAAGTAGGTCATGAAGAATATCACACCGGCCGCTGTTGCAGCACTGTTCGCTGTAAACCAATTTAAATATATATTTTAATTCCGCACGTTTCTAATTTTGAATTAAACTCTTTAATACGATTACCTGTTGAGAAAAATGTTGAGATGAGGAAAGCGAGGCTTATCACAGAAATAATGTAAGACACGAGAAATACAAAGAGAAGAGTTGCCCCGCCATAGGTGATGACACCTAGTTGGCCATTCTCAAACCATCGGATCTAAAAAATAATGTACGAGTCATAGTCAGACTAGTCAGAGTTTACTTGGACTGGTTTGTGTGGAAAAATGGTTGAATTTACGAACCTTGATCAAGACAATCATGAGAAAGGCAGAAATCATGAGGAAAGAGAAGCTTTTGACGAACCAAGCAATCCAATGCAAAAAATTTGGCAGTCCCATCATTTTCATCGTTTCCTATTTTAATTTAATTTCATATAAAAATTACTCTTGCATTATAAATTCGGCGTAATTTTTATATTACAAAATTGTGACTGACTGACCTTGAGTCGCTTTTCTTTCTCATGAACGATGCTCTTTGTGATGTTAATTGCTGGATAGATGAAACTGAGCATGAAAATGAGTGGTAGCCAACCTTGAAGGGCCACCAAGAATCGATCATTGATGTACGGGGGGTACGGGAATCTTTGCATTTGGATTGTTGGGTATGTGAAGTTGGACCCAGATTGAGTCGTCAATGCTTTGGTCAAGAATTTATCAATTGTGAGTTGGAGGTACAAGAATCCTTCCTTAAAATAATCTAAAAAGAAACAAAATCGTATTAAAAATTATTATAAATTATTATTATATATTTTGGTTAAATGACTCACAAGGTGTCCCCCCAAACCCGTCTGTCCTCCCACGTGGGCCAAGGAATTGATAGACTGGGTACACATATTCTGTTAACCACACAGACCCTGGGTTCTGTCGTCTATCCCCAACCACTCTCAATTTCCCAGGAAATCTTAGACTGTACTATTAACATTAACAAGTACCGTAAATGACCGTTTAGAATCCTGGTTTCTATTAGAACCCGGGTCAAATGCTATGCTCTTAAATAAGACCCAATGTATTAAGTTGCCCCCGAGCTCAAGCACAACCCGGGTCTCGAGGAGGCAATTTTAAATACAACCCCGGGGTTCTACACGGTCATTTACGGTATTTAATTATATGCTTATGAAAACCAATCAATGATTTATTTGTCTCACATGAATTTGATTGGGAAATGAAGTTGCGTCTGAATCTATATGTTTGAATGCAACGCCACCTAGGACTGACTTCCGCATACCCTGGTAAGCAACCATTGAGTTCTCATCTGGAAATCCAGTCACCAATGGAACCACCAATGACCCGGACTTCTTAATATTTCCTATGAAATCATTGATTAGCGTAGAATTTGGGGAGTACACGATTTCATCGCTGCAGAATAAATTACAAAACTCAATTTAAAAAATAAATGCAAAATATTTTGAATGTATTTTGAATTTACCAACAAATTTTCAAATCCTTTGCTGAGTCAGCCAAAGTGAGTGGAGGATTGAAAGCTCCCGGGTCAAACGGAGTGTAATGAGTGGGGACTGTGACCTTCTCCGAAACATTAATGTAGCGAATGAGAACCAAAAGACCTGAGAAAAATACTGGGGCCAATATTTCCACAACTGTTTGGATTTTGTGTCTTCTTTGAACAATATAATTCTTCCATAGCAGCAATACGAATTTTCGGCCAAAATTCGTCATTTTTGATTAGGACACACTGCACTACTGGTTGAAGAATATTTTTCTGTAGTATATTTCACTACACTACAAAAGTAGTGCCGGTTATTTGCGGAATAGGTACTGGGAAATGTTAGTTATTAATTCATGGAGTCATGGGACAGTAGTGCATGCATAGTAGCATGACGTAAGGAACCGCAACCGACTCACTGTCTTGCCTTGACTACTTGGAACTAGAACTGGAACTGTACACAAAATATTTTATTTAGACGGAAATGTAGGTACACTAGAGCACAACATTAACATTAGAATCGATTCTCTGGTTGACACACATTCGTCATTCACTTTTAGTCCTGTCCTTTTCCTCAGAATATGAATATATGAATACAAAATTCTTGTAGGTACTCAAATTATTTTGCGCAATCGTACGTACGTAAAGGACTAGACATTTAATCCCTGACATTTGTAAACTAACAACAAAATTCCAGGACGTTTTTATTCTGGACTGAATTTTCGTAACTGAATAAAATACTTACATGTGGACGGATGGCACGGCGGTTCGGGGAGAAATCGGACTGAATCGTATGTATGGAATGGAAGAGATGCATTTCGGGTATTACCCGGTTTTTTTTGTGAGGAATTGCATGTATAAGACTAGTCGTCTGTCGTCTCCACCGTGGTTCCGTTTCCGTCCGTCTCACTCTTAGACGGACGTAAAATATTTATTTCTCCAAAGTCAGCAAAATACTCACCTTGAGAATTCTTAATTTAACTCAAGGCCAAGGTTTCGTCTCTCTCAACAGGTGCGAAACATATGGGCCTAATGCAAAATATTCAAAATGGGGCATTCTGCGAAGAATATTTGGTTTTCGGCTTAATTAGCTATCATGTCAAGTACATTTGGCATAATTTTTTTACTATGAGTTTATTTACAAAAATGACAATAAAAACTTAAAAAATTTCGACAGGGAAGAACTCATGAAATTCTTGTTACAATACAATTCTGCTCATTAAAATTAGCACTTGAAATGATATTGTTGTTTATAAATCTTCTTGAGTTGCAAATCCAGAATCATAACCTTCATTTCTATTACCACGAGTCATTGGAATAGGTTTGTCATCTTTCGCGGCCTTTGCCTTTCGTTTGCCCGGTTGATAACTCCAATAAGGTACTTTGACCCCGAATTCATTTGCAGCCTCCACAGTCTCAGGCAAATCTTCATGGAGTGTTTCTGGGAGGAATGTGGAGGACACTGTGGCAACGGCAGTGATTGCTCCCATTATAAGGTACGGTGTGGCTGCATAATAATTTGCCTACGAGTAGAATAAGTTAAAAAAATGCTTCAAGTTTTTTTTTAATTCTTAAAAGTGGTGACAAAAATATTACCGTAAAAACAATTGAGGGGCCTATAATTCCTAAGAATGAACTCGTTGTAGCTCCAACAGAATTCCCAGTTGCTCTCAACAAGGTAGGCAAAAGTTCAGCAGCTTGGAGGTACACGACCAGATAAGACGCATTGATAGCAAATCTATACATAAAGTAAAAAAATATTGGTCAGTATTATTTTGTAAAAAAATAAAAAAATTATGAAAACATTACTTTGCAATAAACGTGGCTGACACAGCAATAATTTTCAAATTAGGGACCATCACAAAAACTGCACCCACAAAACATGAGATTGAGCAAATGATATAAAACAAAGACGCCGTCCATCTTCGTCCCACCCTCTTGAGAAAAAAACCACCGACAATACTAGATGGCGCATCAATGAGTGTGAGGAGACAGAAGTTGAGGAAGAGGTCACCAGACATGTTCGGAGTATTCAAAGTAATGACTTCGTACACTAAATCACTGAATGCCCTACAGACAACAAATTGACAAAAATATTAAAAATATTAATTATGCAGATTTTTTTTTAAAATAGCACTTACCATGAAACTATGATCAAAAGCATGTGTTTCGCCAGTACTTTCTTTTTGAACAGTGTAAAAACTGTTGGTTTCTTCGCATCAATCTTTTTCTGAGCTTCTGAAATTTCTGCCAAAGTTTTGAGTAACTCCACCTCAGAAATTGTTTCTAATGTCCCATTAACTTTTGCAATTTTTCTAAGAATTGCAGTCGCTTCTTTGGTTCGTCCAACAGATGTCAACCATCTGGGTGACTCAGGGATGAAGAACCAAGACAAGAAAATAATATAGGATGGCAAGGTCACACCCAAAACAATAGTGAACCAATGACCATAGAAAAATGCTACATAAGGGGCTGCACAACCTCCAACCACATAAATCATCCAAAATAATGAGTACGCCCATGATCGTAACCCTAAAAATGAAAATGAATGCGTACATTATTTTTGAAATTAACCTCTTTATAGCGATTTCTCTTACCGTCATCACACACTTCTGAGAAAATCAAGACTGGCATATTATTGACCATGGGGTAACCCATTGAACTCAAAAAGGTCACAATGACCATTGGAATGAAATATTGTGGAATTAAATAACTCGTCAACCGTAGGGTCAAATAGATGGACAGACAGATGAAGAATATCGGTTTTCTTCCAACTCTATTAAAAAAATTAATATTATTCAGCTAGAAAACACGCCCGTCAGAAACTGAAGACGCATACAGGCTTTAGACTATTATAAGTACGATTATTGTGTAATAATTTCTTCTTTTTATTACCTGTCAGCCATCAAACCGAACACCACGGCTCCACACACATTCCCCACTTGCATGACTGTGAATAATGTTGTGGGGTAATGAGATTTGGAACAAACCCAATTCAAATCAGATGGCAAAGTCTCATCAAAATTACTTCGATCGTAATCCCAACCATTCGGACAATCTACACTCGTTTGATTCGAATCATACATTTTACATTGACTAAATCGCTCAACTCCATCTGGTCCAATCTCTCTGTAAAAAAATACAATTCAAAACAATTAAATTGGGAAATGGTCCCACCAGGAATTGAACCCTGGTCTTACTTACATTGGTAATGTTTTATTCTTCCAATCCAATATCTCCTGTTCAGCCATCGGTACATGACACCAATGATTTGGAATGTTTAGTATAAAAATAGGGCTCAAATTCATGATGGGTACAATGATGGCTATGGGGACGACGACGGCATACAGTAGAAGCTTCTGATATTTCCCACTGGCCCCTAATTTGTCCAGAATCTCAGCGAAGCCTTCAGTGTCCTCCATTTTGAACAAACACAAGTAGCACAAAACAGAAATTCCTTAATTAGTACCTAATAATTATTAGAACTTTCACATTTCACACACAAATAACCCACTTTTCAAACACATGGAAAATTTTGTATAAAAATTATGGAATCTACTATGTACAGATGCGAACTCCATGATGTTATGAGTTAATATGATTTAATTTCATACGTACGTATACGAATGCCTGAAAAAATAACTTTCACTTCTGAAATGTTTGTACTGTGGTTCCTTATCGCATGTTGAACTTATATCATATTATGTGTTATTTAAATGCTGTGGAATTATTTACGTAGAATCCTATCACATCACCTTGTACGAGTTGACTAGTTGGGAGAGGAATTGTATGCCCAGGGCAAGAATACACATGCACATGTACATGTGCATAAATAAATTTAAACAGGTTCCACTGTTGAACAACAAAAAAAATGAATGTTTTTTGTGGACTGAAGGAAACACGCGTGATTGAATCCAATTTTTGTTACAGTGTCAATAGGGGAAATTGTAATCCTATTATACTTTAGTTGTCTAAATTTTCCACACCTTTGACAAAAAAACTTAACTGGTGCGTCGGTGTGTGAAGAATTAGTGGTGGGCATGGATGCATGACTTTGCATTTCATTTGGTGTTCTATACAGAGTGTACCATAATAAATTAAAAATTGATCATAATGTTATAATGTTAATAATTTTTTTATTTCATGTCAGTCATTTTGTTCAACTGTAAATATTGAGAATTTGGACAATTTACGTGTGCATTAATCGTAAGAGTTTAATTGAGGAGAATAATGTGAAGGATGAAGAGGAGAGTTGGAAACAAATTCTGGACGGAATGATGAGATGATTTTGAGTTAAGCCTAAGTTTGACCAATTTCTCTGCCTCAAGTTCTGCTTCAACCTCCTCCAACAATTCTTTAGAAAATTCACATTTCCCAGTTGCATTTGATTTGTCATCCGCAGATTTTGTACATTTGTACCCTCCTGTTCTATTGCAGAATTGTGAGTTGTCAATCCAATGACCTTCCAGTGTATTGAAGAGGTACTCGTATGCCTTTGGAGTTAATTCTCTGGGTACTGTAACTCTTCCAATTGTGTCTCCGGCGTATTCGATGACATCTCTCGGATGTGTCTCACATTTTCCACTAATAGATTTGGTTGGAATAATTTTCCCAGACAATCGCTTCGTCAATTCTTCAAGGTAATCTGTGTTGTTCGGTTGATAACAGGTGGAGTTGATTGTGGTAGGACCACACAGTAGTAGTGGTCTGTTCTGTAACATAGAGAAAGGAACCTATATTAGCTGTAGCTCAATGTAAATGTAAGGGGTCTTATCCGCATATCGTACAAGTTAATTTAGTTACCCCTGGTGGTTCACTGTCTGAGATCTCGTTCTCTTGTAGTCCGCGTGGATTCAAACGATATCGACAAAGACCTTTCTCTCCAAACTGACCAATGATTTTGTCCATGGAATTCATCACATCCTGGAAATCTTTCTCAGTAAAAACTTTGCCCTGGACTTCCACATTTTTGATTCGATGGATTAAACGATGAGCATCCAATTCACCCTCAAAGTCACATGGGCTGTTTTTGTCCAATCGGAACAATTTCTCAAATTCCTTTGCTTTCTCGTTGAATTGGACAAAAATTTCCCATTGTTTCTTGTATTCTGGAATGTCAATGGGGAGAGCAGGGGGAGGAGCTCCTTCTAGGAATAACGTCAGATCTTTGTCGCAATATTTTCCGATGAATTGAATTCTATCGGAAGAGTCCAGAGATGTTGGACATGGACGGCAGAAATAGAAGATGGGGATAACTGGATGTCCGCTCGGAAAGTTGGCTCGAGAACAGCCTAACGGACATTCTCTCTGGCGAGCAATTTTGAATCCATCCATGACTTCTTTCCCAACTCTTCCAGGAAATTTGGCCGTCATTTTTACAAATGTATATTCTTCCTGGCATGACACTTGTGGATTTTTGAATGTACATGATTTTTTGTCTGGATTGTAAATCGTGGGTTTGATGCACTCACACTTCCCTCCATTTCCACACATCACAA
>JAQGCB010001602.1:0-13889 GCA_034698835.1 Protaphorura tricampata
CATACATACATACATCATGCAATAATATCGAGCGAGCATTTACCCTGTCAACGCGCGACACATTAACACAAATGTTATGACGGGGAGGGAATAAGGTACGGCTTCCATTTCCGCACGTAATATCCTGACCTAGTAGACTTACGTATTTCCCTCGATTTAATGTCATATTGGTTGTAATATTCTGAGAAATCAGACTAATATCGCATAATTTGTAACTTAGTCACGGTAAAACTCGAATCACCACAGTTTTATTGTCATTTTGTTAAATTATGGGGATAATAGGATCTAACCAGAACTTATTATCAAGATTAACAGGAACCAGAGTTTTTTTTACTTGAGTCATCACACAATCATAAGTTTCTGGAGAGTCTCCTACGGAGAAAGTCCAAGGTTGACTTTCTCCGTATTCTTTACAGTTTTGGGTTCGTCATAACAGAAAGATACTACGAACCATTTTACTAAACTGAAACCGATCTGCGTGGACTGATGCAATCAAATGAAGTTATTACATAATAAGAGTACGGGTACGGGACGAATCGTAACTTTCGTAACATTGAAATTTTTATAAGTTTGGCAATCGGGTTGCATATAGTATTTTGATAACAATCCAAAATTCGTACGTTGATTGCAAGGTCGGACTTTCAGTTTGAGTGGGAACTTGTGTATGACGCACTGCTGTTTAGGAAATAATGTTTGCTAATAATTTTACTAGCAGAACAATGGGTACGTACTACGTAGGAAGTAATCGGCAGACTGTCGCTTCTCTGAGTGTGGGTATATTCTGGGAAAAAAGAATATTTTTAGGCACAAAGCCAGTTCGATTCGTGTTTGTTTATTGAACAGCAAGGTTTTTTAGGCAAGTCATACAGTTAATTAATTTTAGGCACGTGTGTTTCTTAACTAATTATAGAAGTTATATTTACACGAACGTAATAAAAATTGAACACAGTTTAGAAAATGTTGCTGTGTGTGTTCAGGGTGGCTCCTTTCTTAATGTCTTCAACTTCCTTACTAATTCAGAATTAATTGATCTCTCAAGAAAGTGATTTGATAACATGTACCCCAGAAAATAAAATGAGACATGCGTTCCAGAAATAAAATCTGTTCTGGGAAATTGTAACAAACTTTGATAAGGCGGAATTAAGAAATATTTCTGACATTTAATGCAGTGCGATGTTAGAAAAGAAGCAGGTTTAGGGATAGCCGTTGCCGTTAGGTATCTGAATCCTTTGGTCTTCTAATTGCCTGAGTAAATTAGTGTCAGAATGAAGAAAATCAAAAGTCAGGGTTGAAAGGTAAAGTAATTATGTTTCACTTACATAAACCCAGTTTTAGGGAGCCACTTGAGCTACTAATTGTTAACAAATACGACGCAGTCAGCCCTTTTGTTGTGTTGATTTGATTTGATGAACACTGTAATTTATTTCTCAATACGTAATATGTCACATCAAAGATCAATTTCTGAAGGGCTGGCTGTTTTTGGCCGAAGGTTAATTTGTGTAACATTTTCATAAAGTTATATTACATGCCAGTCCAGGTAAATAGATTTGATGGACGTAAAGTAAAAAGGAAGTTCTAATTGTGCCTTCAAGCAAGAAACTAATGAAATGGACTACTTGGCTGTCAAAGTTGATATCTTCAAAGAAATTTAAGTAATGGAGAACCCCTACGCAACATTTATATGATATTTTCAAAATGTTCCTACGTTTTAAGCCAATGATTTCGTGTAAAATACCCTGAATCACTGGACCCTGTCAGTTGGAGTAGTGGAGTAGTTCAGTCTTTATGGCAGTATTGTGTCTGATGCGCAAAATATTAATGAACGTTGGAAGCATCAAAAAAATAAACAATAGCCTCAGAGACCGTTCATTATTTTGATTGCCATTTTGGTAAATTCTCTTGAGTTCTGGTACATCTGGAACAACATGTAACAAAATATCTTAATTTGCCAAAGGCAAGTACAATTCTGTGGGGCAAATCAGTTGGCAAAAATTAGATTGGCTGTAAAATTGGCATAATGAAGGAACAAGTAGTAGTAGGTGAAATTACAACGGTGAAAAATCACCAGCATAAAATGCAGGGTGTAAAGTAGACCTTTATATATCTAATTTACGATGTTTGAGAGGTAAAATCGGTCGCATGGAGAAATGCATTCAAAACCTTGTTAAAAATTCTCAAAATGTTATGTTGTTGTGACAGTGCGAAATATCACCTGTGCGTGGAGTTCGAGTACGGTAACAATACAAAACTGGCATTGCAGACTAGTCAAACTTGGCAGATAAAATACTTAAACTGAAATTAAAGCTGGCGTGGGAGAAGTCTATTGAAGGTCAAGAAGAATGTTTATTTGTTTGTCCTTCAAATAAACATTGTTTAAATTCCCAGAAATGTAACAAACCATTCAGCAAAAAGGTTTCGTATTCCCTAGTGATATCACGTACAAGTTGTATCTAGACTCATCACATAACAAGCTCCCTGCTTCTAAAAAAACTTTCTCTCCCACAGGTAGAAACTCGTGGTAGCTAAAAAGAAGTGAACTTTGTACCAAATTCTAAAGTAAAACTCAACCAAATTCTGAATTATAGATCCTTCAAATATGTATGTATTGGGATTTGCGAATAGATTGAGTTTTCGGTTGACAATTGTGTACAAACTTATGAACCGCCCTGTATTCCTTATGCCGATTCTATCATTTCGCGGATAACGCCTATGTTACATAACCCCAGAATATATAGGATGACACACGCCTCCTCAAATCATAAAAAGTACATTAAGACAACTTCACCGTCTAAAACCTCACCGGTGCCTTTAGTGATTTCCTCCTTAAAAAAGATCAAAAGACTCATCCTCTCCATTCCACACACTTCAAGTCGTCACAAACACGCATTATCTTTATTACATAGTCAAAATGAATCAGTCGTCTTTCAGGAGCGTCTCAGCACAAAATAAACCCGTTAACATTTACTTACAAAACCTGACTTGGTCTGAAAATCTGGGCTGGATCTCAAGTGTTTGTTGATCCCACTTGATATCATTTTCCTCTGTACTCCCTCCAGCGCTTCAAACAATAATAATAATTCTTTGTTTCTTTTTATATGTACTTTACTTACTTTCTTCGGTGAAAGTCAGAGAAAGTAGTAGTGGGTTGAGGATGAAACCTGTTGATCCTACTTTAACGTGGCTCTTCCATTCTCCCTTATACTTTTCGCTTCTTCAAGTGCCAGCTATTCTTGCCAGACGCAACCACAAACCAAAATGCAATCAAATGAAATCTATTTTATTATATTTCTAAATATACATAAATTCTGCTGCAGCTCAGATTCAGAATGCGCACTTAAAGTATTTGTGTATGAGCGTAAAAGAAGAATATTACGAATATTTTTCCAGCTAGACAGAAAAATATAGAAAAGAGATGCGGAAAATGACTTGGGAAAAGCATATGAAAAACACTCTAACGTGAATTATGATTATGATTTTCTTTTTTGTAATAAAATCGGGCTTAGAGGTTATGTATGTGTTCAATAGAAAATCCGTACATGGATTTGTGTACCTTCCTTGTTTGGGTGAACAGGTGAATAGAAGCAAGCAAGGGATGATTTACAATTATAGTCTCATGTTTCCACACATTCGACTTCGACCCAACCCTCAGTTTATGACATACATAATAGATTTGCTTTCACTTTTTGGTGAGCGAGGAAAGACAATACTGTGGTTGTTCAAATAGCACGGCGTACGTACGTACATACGTAAACGTAACGTGGGATGAAAGGGAGCTAACTCAGACGATGTCTCATCTCTGTTGTTACCAGTAAAAAGGAAATGACGTGGACAGATTAATTCTCTAGTCCGTATTTATAGGATACTCCCCCACGGTCAGTTTTATAACAAGCCTTCAACTTTTATTGAAGTAGTAGCCGTAGCCAACAAGAGTCAGTGTTAACAATAGTAGAAAATCATGCACCTGAGGATCATTCTCTTCAATTTGGCCAGACGAGGGAGGTACTTCAGGTATAATTCGCGGCAGAAATTTTACTAAATAAAAAAAAGATAGCTAGTATATTTTATTCAGACTTATTAGAAAAGAAAGTTTAGAAATTCTGAGTCTCGTGTAAGATAGGTCATTTTTTTATTATGGAAAAAATCAGATAGTGGCAAAATGCTTAATCCGAATCGCCCAACAATTTGAAATAACCTCAAGGTCGCATCCCTTGTAAATTGAATGATTCACAATATAAGGAACAAAATGGGATCAGCTTGAGGGATTAAGACAACACTATAACCTAAATTTAGACCCGAACGTCAATTTTCTTTCCATACTTCCTTACAAAACAGAAAATATAACTATGCGATTCAACTGTACACTACATACATTATTCACTACACAACACAAAAGGCAGGAATGTGTTTAACAGGAAATCCTGGGTCAATTAGTATTCATTGTCCCACTCGCAGTAGTCACGCAATGTCAAGAATAAATTATGAACTTCTTCGGAGAAAGTTGGACTGACGAGGAGAGCGAGAATCGATAATTGCATAGAACAACCCACATGCTATTTACTCCCTCGTACAGAATTAAATTAATTTTGATTATTCACGGAATAATAAGTACAACTTTATGTTACGAGCATGAATTCAATTGAATGAATTGTTTGGAATGAATGGAAAATACAAAAATTCAACCAATTAAGCTTTTGACGTCATTATTGTGAAAGTCCTTGTTCATTTGCGTTTGTATTAATGTTCTTAGGTCACGGGAAGCGTAGTGGACCACCTGTAGCATTGGAATCTAAAGAATGGTCGCTCAGAGGTTCCCGAAGACCAAACCATCCATCAAGTCTTGACATTGATAATGATTTCCAGGACCTTACCCGTGACCCACGTCTAAATTTCAGACCTGGTAAGTTTATCGTGCATATTTTGAGTCACAATTACTTTATACAATACAGGGTGGCCCAAAAGCAACCTGGTTTCTTGTATGCATGCAATAGCGTCGAAGCGAACTGGTTAATTTTGGCCCACCCTGTATATGAAGCACAAATACTCAGACTCAAGACCTGCATTAGACAATTGCAACCGTATTACGTGACCTATATAAAGTGAGAGTTTATATCATCCTCACCTTACCAAATTTTGCACGGTGTATTTGGTTCAAATGTACTTACATGGATATTAGGAAAATGTACCAAGGAGAGGAGTCCACTCATTCTATCAACCTTTGCATATTGCCTTTTCACCATTTGACATTTTGGGTCATCTGGAAATTGAATAAAGGAAGACTTCCACGAAATGATTTTTAAAATAAAATTAAAGGGGGATGTTAGGAATTATACAAGGACTAATCTCGTTTGTATGACCTGAAATGGAAATGGTCAAACCTCAGAGGCTTGTGTGGTACTTCCACAGGTCTTGAGTCCTAAGGTTGAATTCTTAATTGTGGTCGGGAATTGGATTAGATCTAAGTAAGTAGAATCTGAGAGAATGAGCAAAATGTCAAACTCACGAGTGTCAGGGGGAGATGAGAAAGTCATAAAAAAGATCCACAGAAAAGGAAACATGACCATGTGCTAATTTGGTTCTCTGATGTCAAATCAGTTAACGAGTTATACGTGTAATTATTTTAAATTCAGTGAGCTATTATCAGATACCTTATCAAGGGCTCATCTGGTACGCATGTTTCAGATATGCGATTTGCTCAGGCCAGACTATCAGTTTTCTTATGCATTATTGTAACCGTAAACTTTGGTGCTACAAGCTACAATGCTTCAATAAGAACAATTAAAATATACGACAAAAATTTACTATGTATTTTCAGTTGATAGTAATACAATTGGAAACGAAGAAAGCTTGGAAAACGACCGGACTTATGTAATTGATTATGACCAGACTGATGGGTTGATTGAAGATCAAAGAAGTCTAGAAGACGAATCTCAGGTTGTCAAAAGGTAATGGGTAAATGATTTGACTAATTTCATATTTCATTAACAATTTGTGGCCTCCTGAGTTTGTATAATAGATATTTAAACACATCATTATTTTTTGCTGTTTGAAGTAAATTAGTTTAAATTGATAACTCGAATTTAGTCGGACTAATATCCAACCATTACTATTTTGACCTCCAGAAATACCTTAAATTCTTTTCCTTCGTTTTATTCAAACAGGGATGATGCTAAAATGGAATACCCATCGTATGGATCGAATGAAGAAACTGAACAGAATTCTCCCACACAATTCTCAAGTTCTGTCAATCCTCAACGGACTAATCGGAAACTCTACAAAGTGAATTGGCTTCGCAGGAAAAATTTAAGAAATCTGGTGTAAACTTGTGGGGTGAAAAATACGGAACATGTTCAAAGGACACTCAATCATTTACAAGTCTAATTAATCCAACTCCCTTTTGGGTGCTCGATGAATTTCCTCGTACAGTATTTGACGTAAGACCCAAAACAGAAATAAATTCAGCCACTGCTGCTACACGATTAGGAATCCTTCCAGTTCCAAAACTAATTATTAAATTCTAAGATTCATTTTAATCCGGTCAGATGTTGTTCGAAAATCTATTGGTGGTTGCATTTCTGAGTGTTACATGTCATGATGCTTAATTGAGTCAGTATTATAGTTATATTTACTTTTACTTTCACATTCCATTCCATTCCAATTCCAATACATTAGAATGAATGCCTGTGTTTTTGTGTACATAAAATATTGTGTGGGTGTGACTAAGGTATGTGGTGTCTGAGGGTGAAAGTGTTCCTACTCAATATTACTGACGATGAGTACAACCGCAAAAATGCAATATCTTGTCCCGAGAATAGCATGAGTGGTACTCGTTTCGTGTACATATAAAATACTATGAAAAACTCTCATTGTTTTCTTTAAATTTTTACCCGAAATAGACGTTCTATGTTAGTACATAAGTAATACTACTTGTGTTTCTTATTCTTAATCAAATATTGAAGAGGGATGAGGTTATTGACCACACACTTCTTCGAATTCAAACTTTAAATAAAAAATAATAATAATGTGTCATGGTCGGGCTATCCTGAAACGCAGTTTTATTTCAATTCCTGGGAAAGGAGACCTTTGATTTTATTACATGTCTCACCCCAACTCTTGTAAATACCACATGGCGGCTCATATCACTGAGGGAGATTGGGATAAATTGTTATTCACCACCCTATATGTATTGTCTAACGCTGTTAGATTGTCGCATTTCGGTGTACATATATTAAAGATGACTTTTCCAGATGATTTCGTGAGCAGGGTGAATACTGATTCAAAGTACGACGTGATGTGTCATCTGGCTTACCATCTGTAGTATGGACTTGACAGTTGAATGATGTAAAATAAAATTTTTGATCCATTGAATCCGGCCTTGTTGCTTCCAATCACCATAATATTATACAGTAATAGAAAGGTAACTTGAAAGTACGGTGAAGAAGGAAGTTGTAGCATGTACGTGTACGTGTGGGTGAAAGCTGGGGTTGAAGAAATTGTTGATCCGTATTGAATTCAAACCACAGGATAAATAGCCTTGAGTTACATTTAAGAAGTTGAATAAGAGTAGTGCTGAAATCTAGAGAATAAATATTTCAGGTAGCCCTTCGGATAATATTTTGATTTATTCTGGTGGACTGATATCCGTGACGTATCAAAATCCGGTTGAGTCATCAAACTATGTCGTCATACTCTCAAGAAAACGTGTTTAACAATTTCTCATGATTCAGATCATCAGCTCATTCTATCTTGATTCAATATTTCAGCAAGACAAAAACTTACAATTATAAATAAATACACAGATACAAGTTTTATAGTAACTTTTGCCGTCTTCTAAAACTGTGAACTATCGTACGTTACCAAGAATAAAGGTCCGCCCACGGTTATTCTAGAATGGGTCGAAAGTAGAAGTACGAGTTAAAATTGTTGGACCAGAAAATTACCTAGACGAATAGAATTCGGTGTTTCGAGACATTTGAAAAATTATGACCGGAATGAAGAAACCCAAAAGTAAATCAGACTTGGACATGTAAGCTGACCTAATAATTAATGCATTACCACCAATTATTTTTCCGTGGGTCTAAGGGTAAAATACGTAGCTTTATGACTACGACTTGTCAGAATTATCTTGAATTGATCATTCATAAATACAGAATAGGAATTCATTGGTGTGAAGACTTGGCGAAATGACCATTACTTCGGCACGAATGTTTTAAAAATGAAGGGAAACGACGAGTGAACTTCCAAGTTAAAAGCATACATAGTTGTTTTTTTTAATAATTTGGAATAGAATAATGGAACACGTTTCGTTTCAATACATTTAGGACATAATGAGCGATAAACACGTACATACATAAAGTTAACGTTACTCTTTGTGACTTTTTTTAAATTGTAGTATGTATATTATCGACATACATATGTATAGGACGAGAGTCAACGGCCGTATTCCCATGAAAATGAAAGTTGTTGAAAGAAAAAAAGTTCTACATTTATTTACCTGGTACACTACACGGTATTATTTGGTAAACTAGGTATATTAAAATGACGACACCGTTACACCAGTTAAAATGTCAATTCTAAACGCATTACGTCAAGACACAATTTAAAAATGAAGTAATTTGATTATAATTGCGAACGAAAAAAGTTATAACATACATTTGACGTGACGTCTTTTCAGACTGCATGAGAAAACCAGTCCCAGAGTCAATGTCATTTTACTTGAACAATAAGAAGTTTTTTTTGTTATACAAAGAATTATTATGTTCTAGACTAATAATAATACGATTCCAGGAATTCCATTTAAGAAGCACCTAATTTGCAACTACAATATCTATTTCTCTGTTATATTTTTCATTAAAGAAACACAGACTCATCGTCCCCATTTTCATCTCATGGTCTTCTGGTCCAAACTCCAAAAAATCATTACTTTCTCCGCATCTCTAAAGGTTGGATGTCCTCCTTAAGATTGACAGACTGCTGCTGAGGTTTAATTTCACCACCATGGGCAGACATGATCTAAAAACAATAATATTTTTATTAATATTATTTTGTCTGACGTGAAAAAATAATTCTCTCATCCTACTCAATTAGTATTTGTAGTGTAGTTAATTAAAAATACCCAGTCGATGAGATAGGGTGAAATTCTTCTGTTGTTGTTGTTGCTGTTCATATTTGTTGGTAATGAAATGTAACCGGGTGACTGGACATAGCCTGCTGGAATTATTGGAATGTCATAGTTGTTATTCGTTTGGCCCATCTCAAAACTAGTCGGCAAGTCTGCACGTTTTCCATGAGCTCCAAAACAGGAATGACCAAATCGACTGCACCCACCTGTTAAAGAACAAAAATAATCCAAGCTATAAAAATTTGAGTGTTTTTCTGTTTTTCTGAACTAAACTGCGTACGTACAACCAAACGTTTTATTTTTCACGTAGTTCGAAGAAATGAGAAATCAAATCGAATTACGGAGTTTAGTTTTATGAGTCAGCCCTTGCCCTTTGTCGAATGTTTTTCTATCGAATTGTTTACTCCAGTATCAGTGGAGTAAAACTATACAATACAGGTATATGTTTCTGGTGAAAGTCCTACCGGGTGGGATATCCGGTTCAGGGGTCGCGGAACTCGGTGAATGGTGAAAGAAACCATCAATCTTTGATTCCAGCAAATTAATGTTTCTTATTGTTCAAATTAGATATAAAAGTAACCGAAGACATGAAAGTTTTCGATGTGGTTCTGTGGGTATATCATATCAATCACAGTCATGCCAAGTTCAATCCAATTATTTTCTTGGAACCTTAATTGTATGGAACTGACAAGGAGTCTAATTTGGATTAACTATAAATGTGTATATTTGTACTAGTGGGTCACGCATGTTTGTCATTTTACTTAAGCTTTTTTGGTTGAACCAGTATTTTTAGGTTAGACATGACTCAAGTTGTCAAGTCAAAAATTCATTATGTCAAAATACATTGAACTTAAATTCTTCGTTCATGAATTGAGTGTCCGAATGAGTTAAAATTCACAAGATGCCAGGAATATAATACGCATATATGATTAGTGCAGTGCGTAAATAGTAAATTCTTCTAAATTGATAATCAATCTCTCAGTCTAATCTAGACTATCTAACCCCGTGTCTGATTTAGCGTCATTTTGAGAATACCCACGAAGGAGTGGGTGAGGAAGTCCATCGCATCGGATGAATAGAATTTCACTCTCAATTTTATAAGCGCCCATGCTTTGAAAGTGTCACGGAAGTACAAGATTTTGCTCTTAACGATGACACTTAAGGTCTCTAAATGTCTTTGCTTTTCCAAAATACGGTGGGTGTTATTTGAGAAGAGAAAAGCTTATCGTATTGGAGGTGCCAGGATTTCTCAAAGCCAAGGTCTGAAAATAGATGTTTTATGCTACAATAAATTCGGGTTTAAATGGTCAACAACACATTAACTGTGGTGTTTTTTTGATAATTAAATTTTGCAATAGTGGATTTAATGTAGAGTTCAAAATGCGCAGAAATTTTTTCAAGCCTTGACTGGATACATTGTGCGAACGTAATGCAAATATTCCATTACAATTCAACTGTGCGGAGGAGGTCGAATCGCAAAGAACTTTTCGTGTATTTTCTGACCATGAGAAAAGGCACAGTAATAACCTTATCTTACTATACCTAATCGGATTCACTGGTCAAAATTACCAAAAATGACAATCAGTTTCATTTTGCAAGATTAGCCATCGCTGCAGCGAGAAATTCCTCAGGGACAACGTTAATCAGAACAAGTCCAGACTTGTTCCGGTTTGTGTGACCGATGGTCGCAAAAAATCCTTAATTCATGTCCCTTGCATCTAACTTTCTAACTTCCTGGTCCATTTCATTCAATACCAGCTTATTATTCAAAGCGTGTAGGTGGGAGTAAATTATTGACGTTATTTCATCGGTAGTAAAACTTCCGGGAAGTAATAAGGACATCCGAAACTGAAGGACACTCAACCCTAATTTAATAAAACACAAACTGAAACATCAAACGTTAAGAATATTGCGTTGCGCTCGCGATGACGTGCCAGGATATATTGAAGGAAACAAGAACTTCTTCAGGCCCTCCAGTGGAAGGAACCCCACTCGAGAGAGATGAATAAAAAATATATGTAGCACTTTCACCACTTTCTCTGAAAGAGACTGGAAGTTGTTGTCCCTATTCAGGATGTGCATAGTTTTGAATACAAATATGCAAAAAAAAAAACTGAAGTTACATTTTTTTAGCATCGGGTATTTTCTATGTTGTGTTTTGAGATCAGACTATTCCCAGTCGCCGTAAAGAATTGCTCACATTACTCCCTATTTTAATGAACAAATAAAACAAAAATTATCAGAATTCCTCCTTATGCTTGATGTGTGCTGCAGACTCGAGCTCATGTAATATTTGACGCTCCGGCTCCAATGCAAATTACAAAATAACTGACAACAACAAAAATCACCAAAGTGGATTGAGATTGGTGGCCGTGCTGTGATCATAATTTACACTGATTCATATTGAAGTTAAGCTCAGGAAATAATAAAAGTCGCATCATTGGTCGCATTTACGGGTCAATAGGCCAGTTCCTTTTATCAGAATTTTGAAAGACAATGTTCGTGTGTTTGACCTCTTTTATGACTGGATATGACATATTTGACGTACTCAGAGCTGCCGTAATAATTAAGTGGAAAAATTTGAGAACATACACACTTTATCATTTTCAGAAATAATGAGAAAAAAACCGAATACGTGACAATCAAATAAAACAAACCAATGATAAAAAATGGTACAAAAAATAGTAATACTTACCTAGTGAAAAACAAAACAATTAGAGAAGATGAGTGTGTAGTATTTATTTCTTGTAGTGACGAAAGTCATCTCATAACTCAGGAAAATAAGGATAACAAACCGAAAAATATTTTCTCCACTTTCTTGTTAGAAGAACGAAACATCTTAAGAACTGAACTTGGCTTTGTCTTACCAATCAACGTCATATTACAATGCGTACCTTTATGTGTAGACACTATGGTTTACCTACTACTGCGCTTTCCTCATTAATTTATTCCGAAAACTCGACAACATGATAAGACATCAACAGTTCAGGGAGAACCGTTGCATAATTTTCTAGTAGCTACCGACGTTCCTAATCTGATGGCATGAGACGAGACTAAACTGTATCAAGTGTTTCTGCCTTAGGGTTCGGATGAAAATTGGAGTACGTCATCCCGGAGATTATTCCTTTGTATAAAGTCCGGGTCGGGTTTTCACACTAACTGTTTCCAAATTAACAAACGGGAATCCGTTTATGCTTCTCTACAGAATAACAGTTCAATCCGACAAACATGCTAAGAAATCGTTACGTATATCGATAAAACTGCGACAGTTGAATCTAATTAGTATAAGATAATATCTGAGAAAATCAGACCGAATTGAATTGGCAAACCCGCCCAGAAAGAATATTCTGAGAAATTACATGTATAACACAGTCAAAAATTCTGAATGCCGGCATGAATGAGATGCACCGACGTAATAATGACAATTTCAAAAGGATTACAACTTATTATGTAAATTACAAGAGACTGGCAAAATTAACGATTCCTCGAGTAACTGTTCTCATTTTATGATGCGTTATAAATGTGTTTATGTTTATGATACATTATAAAATGAGGCAACATTTGGCATCACAAGAAATATATTCGTGTCTTCAAAACTAAATGACGTCCCTAAACTATTAATTCCGATCGAAACGTTGCGAAATACGACATCACAAAAAAACAGTAGCCGGAACACATTCATTGTAGCCCGAAGAATCGGCACTTCTTGCATTTTGCGGTTACCTGGTATATGTTGAGAGTGTGGGTTGAGCTTGTATATTTTGGGGAAATGAACTTAGGATGATAAAAATACATATCCAGCAACTAGAATACTACGTACGACCTGAGTAAAACGGTTGACTGAAAATCAGATTTATTTTCTGTCTGAGCCAATGTAAAGACAATGACGGTGATGACTCCTGGAGCAGTTTCTACAGTGAGTCTACTCAAAATCAAAACCCATCATCCTTTGAACCTTTGAACTAAATATTACGGTATGACATGACATGACTATGACCCATCATTCCACACAAGCTAAAATATTCCAGTAAATGGAATTCAGTAATCTTCTCTTTACCACTCTCAACTAATTTTCATAAGGGCACAGTTTTAAACACTAATTGGATGTGAGTGTTACGGAAAACAAGTCACAATCAAAGCAGACAAGAAAGAGCTTCAACGTTGCGTTACATTATAACATGATAGCATTATGGAGTGGGGCTATGTAGGACTGTGTAAATGTGTGGGCGTCGGCGATACTGTACTTCAGTACATTTGACACTTTCGACACGTTTATAAATACATTAACGAAACACTTCAAATTTTAAACCGGATCAATGGAATTCTAAAAGCATGTAGGAGTTTCCAACCACTCCTGCGGTTCTTTCCTGAATTATACTTTCAAATGCCGGAAATACTAATTTTTCAAAGGGCAACTCTCAAAGTGCAAATGTCGAATGGAATTGTGAATAATTTTTGTCACTATTGGACTTGGACTGCATTTTCAATTCTATTATTTTTTATAAGTGTGAGAAAGTACTGCCGACTGCAATCGCAATCTGATATTTTAAAGGCAGGTTCTGGTAAAGCTGGGGATTACTGCAATTATAAACCTTACTAAATGCAAAGGGTAGAATTTTACCAGCACTTATTTTGAGCTAAATTGAACGTTATTTTCTACTTTGACATGCTAGCATGGTAGCATGGTAGCATGGTAGCATGTCAAAGTAGAAAATAACGTTCAATTTAGCTCAAAATAAGTGCCGGTAAAATTCTACCCTTTGCATTTAGT